>JAZGTJ010000359.1:0-130707 GCA_036877575.1 Botia almorhae
CCCCGTAAGTTCTTTATAGGTACACTGTAATTACAAAAACTTACACCGTAAGTTCAGTGTACTTACACGGTTCTTTGCGGGTTGTAATCTAAAGCGTTACCTCTTACTGTATTGTTAATTACGTTTTACATTTATAAAGTATTTTTAAGTATATATCACCATTGTGTTTGTTGTATTGCATTTATTTTAGGAAGATTTTACTACAGAAACATTTTAATTACTGTATTGCAGTGACGTTTTATATCATGGGGTCTCAAAGGGGGAGTGTGTTTCATTAACATGCAAATACGGTCACAATGCAAAAAACAAGTCTTAATTAACGTACGTTTTTTCATGCAAAATAAAATTTCCTATTTCTTTTTCTGTTGATTTTAGTTTCAAATATAACTACATTTCCTTATAGGATTTACACACCATAACTCTACAACCCCCACCTTACCCACACAACACACATCTTATACACTGTTATGGTATAGATATGACTCATGACAAAACATATTGGTGGATGGACTAAATCTGATGGCCACACAATAATAAATATATCATATTCTCACCCTCACAGGTACACACACACATAACTCTGTGAAGTCTCGGTCTTAATGGAAAACCTTGCCACAGGTCTTGTCACAAACACTAGAGGCCTCTCTTTCTTCTGAGATGAGTTATGCAATGCAAGTGTCTACAATGCTGTTTTTAGCATTGAGGTTGGTTACTGCAGAAAAGCATGTGATGGTGTTTAAAGGCATGGGGTTTAGGTGCTGTAACACATAATCCCACATTCATGTCTGTTAAATCACATAAACTATCATGGGGAATATCATGAATAGTTATACATTATAGTGCAGAGAGATGATCTGAACCGGCCCTGAATGAGGATTGGTCTAACCACCCACATCCTGTTTCAGTGTACACATGGAAACACAAAGAGCATGTTAATGGTCAGCATACACAGTGGCACGGTTCAGAAAAGCTGTTATTAATTGATTTTCTACTTTCTTATTGAAATAGTGAAGAAATGAATGGTATTTAGTTTATTTAGTACATTTTTGCATTTAGCAGATGTTGTCGTCAAAAGTGACTTACAGTGCATTTAAGGGATATGTTATATAACTCTGTGTATGTTCCCTGGGAGTCAGACCCACAACCTTGGTGTTGCAAGCACCTCTGATCTTTACTGTCCTCACAGGCTTTTCTTTGGCTCTTTTGCTATAGGATAGCATAGGCTGACAGGAAGTAATAGGGGTGGAATGGGGTCAGCGCGAATCGAATGTTCGGAACTGAACCTGTATACACACAGAAGCACTAGAGCCCATGCCATCAAACACACATTTGCTACTGCCGCTCCACAGCTCTGAATCCATATTAATTTTATTCTTGGAAGTTCAGGGGCAGCTTGAAAAAAATATCCTTGCACATTTTTTGTCATTTTATTAAATATTTGAGGTCCTGGTTGTGTGTCACAGCTTTGAACATGCTGAGACTGTGGCTAGTCTAGGAAAATTAGATGAAATAGTGTTCAGAATTAGAAATGTATATTTGCCTAAACATTAAAATGTAACTATGAACAGTCTTTGTTACCACTGAACAAGAAAACAACATGAAGCCTTTGACAGGAACCCTGTCAGAACATTATGTTTGATTTGGCTTTCATCCAACATTGATGCAACCTCGTCTACACTTGATGTCCCATGCTGAAGACTGTTGTAATGTCAAGGTTGTATCTTAAAACAGTGATGTGTTGGAATATTTCACTATATGCTAATTGAGGTCCAGTTTTGGATAAATAGAGGCTGATATTTGTGGTCCCTGTCAGATTTAAGCCTGACATTTTTGGAGGGTTTTATTTTTGTGGGTAATATGCACAGGCATAAGGCTGAAACTAGCTCCCTGCAGGCTAGTCATTAACCTCATACAAAGCTTAACTCAATGACTGAGGAACTTTCTTCTCTATTCTGCTTAACCTCTCAACAGTCATTTATCTCTTGTCATGAGGACACAGAGCAGAACATTATGTTAAACAAAAGCACTCCATGACCCTTCTCATCAATCCCATTATTCCGCACTGCTTTCTGTGACCTAGGGTCATAAGAGATAATGTGAAAATGAAAGGACCAATGGTAAAGGTCATTGGCATTTCATTAAAGTGTTGTTGAGTTTGAGGGCCAGAGGTCATTGTTAAGAAAACACTAGTCTCTGTTGTTACCTTTTTCGACCATGTGTGGTTACAACCAATTGTGAAGCCCCTTCAGCTAAATGTGGGTTTAAGTGACACACACGCACACACTGAAATTTATTCACATTCGCACTCCCTATGGCTTAGACTCAGTCTTGTTTACGCATTTAAAGGCTCATTGTGTCTGTTTTCATGAAGGCCAATTACAATCTTGTATTGTTTGTACTGCTCGAAGTAGGAGGTGGTAAGCAATGCACATTATCAGCTGCTGTAGATGTGAACAAGCTAGTGGTTTTTTGAACAGGTCTATTTTTGTTCGTATATGTGAGAGGAAGTTTTACATAGAACCTCATTTTAGCACATAAACCTGCTGCCTACTTCATATTTTTAGGTAGTATGGAAGGCATATCCATTTTATTAAATGTTTAGCATACAAAATGTGTGATAAAAAGGGTGAAGACCCCAGAGCTCTTATTCCATCTGGGTGCAATCACAGGTCTGCAATTGAAATGTTTTATCACCCACAATGCACCAAATTTCAGTTATATTAAGTCACATTCATTGGTTTTCTCCACATGTGAAGAGAGATGAATGAGAATAGACAATATGGTTGTCCTGGGGGATGAGGAGAAGGGCCCAACCCCTGCGATGAGCTTTCAAAGGACATCATGGAGGGTTATCTATAAACCACAATGCTGAAATCTCTTAGCACAGGGGGAGCTCCCATGAGTTTTTGAGCGTAGCATTTGGTATGCCTATTGTAAAGGTGAATGTGGATCTGATGGTGGATTTATTTGAAGCTACTGCAATTTTTTTCCCTTTTTTGTGGAACTACACAAATAAATGTATCGCTCTTCATGAATTGCTTTCAGAATGTCTGCTCTTTTGGGTCTATCATATGATCATGTGCCTGTCTGGTGAGTTGTTTGGAATGACGGTCTGTTACCCACAATACCCTTTGGCATTTTGTTTGCCAGTCTGAACTCAAACACTATTTCTTCTTCCTCTGCCTGGAGACTTTGTGACAGATCACGCAAAGCCAAATCCCTGGAAGTGTGGGATTTACTGCTGACTAAGGACTCGGCTGACAGCCTGAAGGGCTGGAGCACAGAAAGTATGGGCAAAAAAGGAAAGAAATTGTTAAATATTCAGTGCAGTCAGTTGCTTTGTTGTTGCCACGTTGCATGTATGTGGGAGACTCTGAGAGAAAAGAGTATGAGACTGTTGCATATTTACTTGAATGTGATGGTCATGCAAAGCATAATATTTCCAAATAAATAACAAAAAACATGCACTAAGGCTGTGCTTGTTTTCATTATAATTATGGTTATAGATGCATTAGCAGCGCTTGCCTTTTAATGGAACATTATTTGCTAATTTATAGTGTTGCTGTTTCCCCTGAGAGGTGTAACGCCTGTCGAAAGTGTGCTGTTAGTTAATGCCATGGCTGCTATATGTATGAACTGCATTTACACCTTGTCCGCAATTATCCAGTGGAAAACAGTGAAAACACACAACTGTTGTTGAAAATTGTTTTTTATAATTAGAGTTCCGTTTTTATTAATTCTGTTTAGGATTTATGGGAATTATATTTATAATATATCTGACTTTGTCCACCACCCAGGACAGTTTTTTTAAGAACCTTAAGGGCCAAAGGTTGTTGGCCCATTATGGGATTGCCTTCTTTACAAAGTGTACACATACAGTAATGTTGCCTCACATTTTGGGTAAAATTAGGCATCTTAGATGGCAGTACATTTAATTAAAGTACGATGCCCTAAAATGTTATATGTGAAAGTACTGAGGGCAACTTTCAAATACATCACAGGGACCCTATAGTACACTCAAGTCAACCTCTTAAAATTGATAGCAGACAAGGGCATAATGTGTTATGTAGTGGTATGTGTCTGCTTGAAACACTATTCATTTCCTGTTCTAAATTATTAATTTTCTATTTTGCCCACTGCTGTGGAAACAGTGTTGGAGGTATGTTTTGGACAGAAGGGAAATGTGTATTGTGGATCTGTTCTGTAGTGTGTGTGTGTGTGTGTACTGTATGTTTGTGTATTTCCTTTAATTCCATCTGTCTGGTTTCATCTTTCTCCAAGAATCTTCCAAACACTTTTGTGAGCCTTGGTGCTTTAAGATTTTCATTTTTAAAACCAGATTCACTCACAGATTCCCTTGTCTTAAATATTTCCTTTCACCTTAAACTGAGCAACAGTTATAGTTACCTATGTTATCTCAAATTTGTCAAATGTAATTCAAAATAACAAAGCAAACACTGAACTTTATGTCAACAGACCCCACCACCCAGCTGTCACTATTAGTTGAACAGGTGGAAAAATCTTGACCGTTTTTATTCCTTAACCGCACAGTGAACTTTATTCAACCTCACAGAACTATGCAGCGATTTGAGCTTTAGCACTGTGTCATAAACCTGCATCGACTGCGGATGTATGGTGGAGCCTTTTTGTTTTTTATCCTAATGGGCAAAATCAATGTCTTTTGTTGCAGCTCCTTATCGGTTCAGAACAGAAATCAGTCCTGCAGTGGTAAGACTTTGGAGGGGGTTTACAGCCCTACCTATGGTCTGAGCAGAGATGAGGCGAGGGGAGCACTCCATTAAAGCAGCGATAAAACTCAATAATCTTACCATCAGCGTGCAGTATGGCCACATGCTAAACACAGACAGGCAGCGTAATTAACTTTAACCAGCTTTCATGACTGCATAGATCTGTTTAAATAGTGGAGCTAATGGCTATTGGGTGTTGATCTGATTTTGCCAGTGGGACCTGATGGAATTGCATTTAGGGGGGTTAAAGGATTTGAAAGAGGTGAGAAGGAAAAGGCAGAAGGAGGAAGAGAGAGACCATTATGATTTTTGCAGGATAATGGTGGCTAAAACGGGCAAGAATTCTACCACTTGCATAAAGAAAGAACAAACATTCATCACAGTAGCATTGTAACATTATTGCAAAGGGAGTCAAATCTGAGAAGCACCAATTAGGTTTTTTACAGCTGTTTACTGTAATTTTTAAGGTAATTACAGACAAATATCAACCATACGAGATTCACTAACGTAACAAAAGTCAGATATTTCGGTGTCATCTCACATAATTTCTCATCAAATTCTTTCAAATTGTCTGGGCAATGCCCTCCACATTAATGTTATACAGAGCTGTGAGGGTATGCATATTATTGCCTGTTTGGGAAAATAAATGGTTGCATAGTTTCAAACGAAATATAATATTACTCAAAGGGAACCAGAGTAAACACTTAATGCCGCATTTTAATGTGTATGTTTCTTTTATTGAACACAGGTAACAGACTTACATCACCCCTGTGAAAAAGTAAATGCCCAATATCCAGTTAAACAAAATTTATCAGCGCTATAATCTGATACGAGCCCTGTGGATCTCTGTGAGGAAATCTTGGCTCAGTCCTCTGTACAGAACTGATATAAATCTGACAACTTGGTTTTTAAACAGGAACTGCTCTTCTCGGGTCCAGCCACATCATCTCAAGTCAGGACTAGGCCACTCCAAAACTTTCATTTAGCTTCATTGCAGCTATTCATATGATTGGTTCTGTGTTTCATTTCTTACAGCTCACATACAGTAGAAGAATCATCTGGTATAAAGCAGAATTCAGGCATCTTTCGATGATAACGAGTCTTACAGGCCCCAGGTCAGCAGGTCATCATACAAATCACACTGCCATCACCATGTTTTACTGCAATAATGTGCTACATTTTACACCGGTTTTAAGAAGGTTTGCTTTTGTTCCATATGGACTCATCCATAAAATAACATACATTACATAGAATAACATAAACAATGCAAAACTTTTTAGGGATCAGGTGCTTTATAGCAACATGAGAGGAGCTTTTATATTTCTTCCTGTGCAGCAGTGGTTTTTACTTTTCATATTGTTTAGTCATGAACCTGGCTGACCTTAACTGATGTTAAAGAAGACTGCAGTTTTTAAAAGTTCTCAGATAAGATGTTCATGCTGTACTTCTACAGACATTTCTGTAATTTTCCTGGGAATGTTAACCACTGCCTTTGGAAGTAGTTCTCTCCTTTTGAAAGAAGTGGTTTGCACTTCTGTCTGTTGGTATTTTTTTTACTTCTTTGTTTCAGAAGTACCTAATTAGTATCTCACAGGTTTAATATTGCCAATCAGTGACTTTCCATTATGTGAAATATATTAAAAAAAACTACAATATGCTTTTTATTTTCAGTTTTTTGTCTAAAACAGGTTTTTATATGATGATATAAAAACATTCTAGCAATACCTGTAATATTTGAATGGGTATACATTCATTTATGTTTTAATGTGTAACAGTGATTTTTACAGTCGTTAAGATGTGCTGTTATGTAAAGCATTACCCCATAACAATAGTCATCACATTGACGCACATCCTTAAGTCTCTTACTGCTTTTTAAAAAATGTTGCAACAGCAATATGATGAAAGACACAATAAACAATGTTTCAACCAAGTTCATTAGTCCAGCTAATCATGTGTATTGCACTACAGACATATTTAGATACTTTTAGTGGTGGCGCTATTTCCTAATAACAGCAACAAAGTGGTGCATCGGACAGAATGGCTGAAAACTCCTGTTTACCCCCAAGCTCAGTTACTTTCCCAATGCTGTATTTTTATACTCTGCAGGATACACTCATGACAGAGCTGCTGTGGATTTCTCTTCACTGAGTTTTATCATGAATCACATTAGCTCAGTGAGAAGATAAAGCCATGTAATGGTGCATAAAGTGATGTAGATACGTTCATTAACCCAAGGGTCAGTTATGGAAAGAGAACAGCCTGTTATATAATGATGGTATTGTTCTACTTGAAGGCTGGGGATGTTGTTTAGCATTATTCATTGGAGCGTTCATCTTTTGCGTTCCGTGTGTGTGTGATTTTGTCCATTCTTTTTTCCTTTCTTGTTGTCTGTGAGCAATTTCCTTCTACCGCAGTTATAAATAGCGGGGGCTAATTCAGAGAATCATGAGGCATATTCACACAACGATATGTTGTAATTTCCCCACACACTCTTTTGCACACATTTGAAATGTTGTACAGTTCTGCTATAAATTAAGAAAAACTTGAGTGAGGTTCCTTGCTGTTTTCTAGGGTGGTATCGCATTGAAATAGCATTGGAGCGTTCTACATAAAATCAATGTAATGCTGATAATAAAAATAAATAATTTAATACCAAAAAGTATTAATTAAAGACCATTGTATCCGATACCTAATATTAGTATCTATGATTAGTTCAGCAATGACAAACTATTGAAATCATTTGATAGCCATTTCACTTATGATGTTGCCTTAGATAGCAGCTGCCTAGGTAGTCAGTAAATAACAAGGTGTTTGTGTATCCTTTCACAAGCTATTGTGTTTTTCAGTCAGAACCAATGAAATGGGTTGTTAGATTATTTTCTTTGCTGAACTTGTCGCAATGCATTCTGGGATTGCCTGCTCCTAGGACATGATGCTGCCTGGTTAGACTGCAGTGATGAAATGCTTCTAAAGAACCCAGGAGTTGCTGTAGTTCCTGGCCTTTTAATTAGCTCACTTTCATTGGGACAGGGCAGCTTATCTGATTAGAGTCTGTTTGCCTGACCTCCACCTCTCTAATGTATTCCACAGTGAGGTGTCTTAAATTGAGAACGTGCTCTGGCATAGCAGCATAATATGGAGTCAAGCTTTGTGCCTGCGCACACACATTCACAAAGAAACAAACACATACATGCTGTTTGATTATAAGATTAAAAGCCGTCTCCCCAGCTGCCAGAGTTTAATTTGCCATGGCAACTCTTAGATTGACTGAAAATTGATTCAATGGATAGGCACAACCATGGCGGGTCAATAAAAGAATTAGGCCATTTGATTGGATGATTGACTGTTTTGTTGATGCCGATTACTGATGAATTGTTTGACTTGAGGTCACACTGCAGCATTCCATTGTATGCACTGAAAGGGTCTAGAAAGGAATGCATTTATAATGTATACACCTAGATAGTAGGTAAGGGGTAATGACTATAATCTAATGGACTTCGGGTTGGGGTCCTGATCACACTATCAGGGTTTATTTTATGATAAAAACTGATTGGCTGGCTGGATGTGTTATCTCTCTTATTAAATGTACTTGCCACCTGAGTAAATAACTTGACATAAAATATTAATTAGAAATATTTTATTAGCTTATTTTCAAATTCAAACCTGCCATTACATTTTAAAGTAGTACTGGTCAGGATGACTTACAGTATACCCAGATGAGGGGTATGTTATCAGTTTTAGCTGTTGTTATTGGGATAACATATCTCTGAATGCTGTGTCCCACCAATCAAAATCAATTATGCTAGAGCATTCAGTAAGTGAATAAATTTAGATGAGTGTATTTCTCAAGATCTTTCTGGTAACATATATATTTTAAACTTTCAACAACTCTCCACAAGACATTATAATATCTAAGTTTCTGTTCAAAACTATACATTGCCTTGGTTTTAATTATGGTTTGTTTTCCTCAATGATCTATTACTGTTTGCATGTATTGTGTATTGTAGGGTACGAGTCCCTGTTTTGTTCTAAGCAGTGAAGTTGCTCACGGTTAAGAGAAAGTTCTCCAGGTACTGTACAAACATAGATAGCTATGAGACAAGATGTTTTTAATCCATTCTCTGCCTCCCCTCATAGCTGCTCTTGTCACTGCAGTCTCCACTCAGTTAAAAATGTATTTAAAAGCATTTAAGCCCCTGTCAATTATATATATGTTGACAGACCTCTAATAGACTCAGTTTTTCACAGCTATTGAAAGACAGAAACGGAACTTGACTTTGAGCTCCTGGATAATTTTAGACTCACACCACTTACTCTAGAGTCACAACACTCACAAGACACTTACTGCGTGAACCGCACATTTATCTTTCTCTCGAACAGCCCCTCATTTTGGTCACCTTCACAGCCTCTCACCCCAACTCAAAGGAGACATTCCATTGAGTTTAATGATTCTTCCATTACATCCCACTGTGGTCTAAGTAATGACCCCTTGTTAGGCTATTTGGACACAAACTAAAGTGACAGGACAGCAATTAAGAGACAAGATGACTTAGAATTACAGAAAACCCCTGAAGACCTCTCAGCCTTCTGCACGCATTCCAACCTCCACCAAAATCACAGTCCACAGATCGCTCGGTCCTAATATCAGAATTGGGATTTTGGCTATAATTTTTAAGCTCATTTCACATTCAGGTGGTGAGATTTAATATGTTTTTTAAATAGATTTATGGGCATGAAGGTCAGTGGTCTTTTGACTTATGTAGTTGTAATGTTTTGTAATGTTATGTAATGTTTTGTCCAAAAACACTGCACTGGCTCTGTACCAAGGAACCTTTAATGCAAGTCAGTTCATGAGCAGATATTGTCTGTCTGCTATAAACATACAAAAATAGCTCCTTAATTAACCTTAATAAAAAAAGACAAAAAGATAATATAACATTTTAATTATTTCACATTATCATCAGAATCTGACAATTATTGTGTCAAAAAAGTATCTTCTTTAGTTCAAATCACTCAAAAAAATGTGCTTTGGCTGGTCTTTTACCTTAAAGGTGAGACTTTGATTCCTACGTTAGTAGTGAGGATGTTTATATGTAGCCACACTCTGTACTGCATGTAAAAGGACATGGTCAAGTCTGCGTGTGCATCCCAAACCCTGCAGACACCCTGGCCCTCTTTATACTGTCTCTGGGCTGCACACTAATGTTGCTTTCTCAGCAGGAGCTCTTGCATCTGTGCTATTCTCAGTCTAATGGACTCTTGTTTTGGGTAGGAGGAAACAATATGTTAGCAATGATCTACATGTAGAGAAACAGCGAGAGATAAAGGCCATTTAATTTACAGCCAAACAAAAGTGCGAGACAGAGCTGCAGCCGAAACGACAGCTCCTGCAGAGCGCAGGCTCCGCTGTATCGACTCTAGATTTTGTTTACTCAATCAGCACATTGTGCTGCTGCTCACAGGCCTCAGTTCTCTCTACTGAATGATCCATCTCCTCCATTCAACCTCAATCAATACATATCAATGTTCTCACTTGTTAACTTGCATCTCAATGAATTAAGTAACATTAATGAAAGTGTCTGAACTGGAAATGTTTATCTTACGTCATTTATTTTCTTATGTCACAGGTTTTGGAGAGGCTGAGCGTTCAGCGTTCTTACTAATCGCTTAGCCTGGATACATTTTCTCAACGTCTTTGAAATTCCAGGAATTCTGGTGAGTTGATGGAGGTTTATTATTGTAATTTGCAATATTAATATAAAAGCCTCTTTACACGGTCTGTGTCAATACTCCCTAATGTGAAGTGTCGAGCTGCAGGTGTGCCATCCCCTGTGCCACATTGTGTAGGTCAAATGCTGGTCAAACAATTTCAGCTGTAATGTTAGAGGCAGACCCTTCCAACCACAGCCAGTTAATTCCTCACAATTTGCATGATGTGTCATTATGTGGGCAGTGCACACAAAGAACATAAATATGAGATGGTAGAGAGACTGATCCAGTGCATATCTAGAGTGAAAGACCTATACAACCAACTATGCCAATGGTTAGTAAAAATACATATATAAATGAATGAATTAACAAAAAAACAAAATATATACAAACTAAAAAATATTTTATTTTTATGTGTATTTTGGTCCTTATGACTATGAGAGTTTTTCCTTGCGCAGACATTGCAGGTCTTTTTGTTAATCTCACAACATATAAGATGAATCAGTCTTGATCTCTCACTGTCATGTATGACATTCCACATTTGTATCACAAAGGTTTATACCTAGAATTCTGCAAGACCCTAATTATAGAATTTATCTGTATATGATATTTTCATCCCTTTGTTTTGTTCGTTATTTTTACTGGATACACATCCTGCTTGCTACCTAGCAACCTTGTAAAATCACCCTTCCTTGATTCTATGTCCAGTGCTTTTCATGTGACGGTCAAAGCAGAAGCATCATCACACTTGTGTTGAGAGGTGCATTGAATCGTGTAAAAGATTCTTAACTTGACCTCCTAAAAAATAAAGAAGGTGAAAATCTGTACCGTGTCACTACAGCTAACTCAGTTCAATAGAGCCACATTTTATATCTCGGAATTAACCTTGAGATCTTTCTTCCTTTAGTGGTTGTCAGGGAAACAAATCACTGCAATGCTAAAGGTCCAAACAACTCACTTAAATGTTATGATGCTGGCATCTAAAGGGTATAGACGCACACTTACATATTTTTACATTTGCAAACAAACAATGCCTAGCATTTGCAAGTGGAACATTTAAGAGGGTGCATTAGCTGAGCTCATTAAATATTGATTGTTACGCAATATTTAGTTTTATCTGTCTTAATGAGTTTTGGGTGCTCAGCCATCAGACTTTACAGAAGACTCTGTAGCGGCCTTCCAGATCTCTTGATTGAAGTTCAAGTTACATCCGCTTTCAGGAAGCGGATTTTGAACAGTTCAGATGGATAATGTTAAGTGCTGATGTATATTCTCAGATGCTGACTGTTTTATTGGCATGCAGGACTGATTCTCTTTGTGCTGAAACATGACTGCTGATGGATGCAAGAGTATATGTAGGCAGGTTGCTTTGAGAATTAGCTTGTGTGGAGGTTGTGGAGACCAGAAGCTACAGACCTCTCTTGGTTTGGGACAGAATAAAAGGTTTCAGGTAGAGCTCTCTGTTGTGTGAACCCTGCTGATAAATGCCACCTTAGACCTGCATGAATTTTCATGAGGGTCCAGGTTGGGTTATGTGGGTTAATGCTGGTTTGGTACTAGAACAACCTTTGTGCAATAGAAAATTCCTATGGGAACCAGCAAGGCTTTTTAGAAAAGATGGCTTGCTGAGGGAAAGAAAAATCATGCTGTTTAGCAATAAAAAGTGTGAAGGTGGTGGATCAGTATAGTCTATTTGTGGAAACTAGTTCTTTTCTGGAAGTTTTGCTGGTTCCCAGAAAAGTTATTTTCTCAGAGCCTCATACATTTACGTGAATTGCATGATTGCTCAGATCTCTAGGTCTTGAAAGAACTTAATGAGAAATTAGTAAGTTCCCACTGAAATCTGACTGCAGACTTTCAAATCAAATGTGAAAAAGGTGAGTACAATTTTGCAATGCTGCTGAGAGGAGATACATGTTAGATTACCAGGGTTTTTTCCCTCAGGAGATCAGTTTAAGAAGCAAAGGTCACTGTTTGCTCCTTATTTGATTAGCTTTCTTTCTAGGAGAAAAAAGATATTTACAGATATTCAAAAGATCTCATATGCAAGCTTTTCTCCCTCTGTGACACCAGCACACTGGCATTCCATGGGGCTATGGGTCAGCCTAGCTTTTATGTGTCTAGCGCACAAAAACATGTCAAAACTCTGTCGGGTTCCTTACACAGACATTCAGTTCCACCCTGATCTCCGCCTGCTGTAACCTTTCACCTCTTACATGTGAGTCAACAAAACTCTCTTGCTCTCCCACGAGGCTTACCGCACATGTTGCAAAGGCAAACCATGAAATAAACTGTAGCTTTACCAAATAAATAATGTTCACTTTCAGATTCAAGAGGGTTCAGAACAGAATTTGGAGTTTCAGGGCATTTTATAGTCATTTCTAGCTCTTAAAGGATCTTTTATCCCAGCTTCCCGCTGATACACCCAGCTTCCGTGTTAATACCTGATGGTGTTCTCTTTCAACAACGATTGGATTGCTTAGGCTTTCGGCAGCACAACTTGGATGAGCAGATGGAAGCTGTGAAGAGTGTCCCTGGGCCGTGCTGGTATGGAGCAGAGCTGTCTTTGACAGAATGAGAGATTGCTGTAGCTAGTTCAGATGAGTGGTGAAGATCACTTTGTTTTGAAGGGCATTGAAGAGGAGGGGAACACATTGTGATTGCTCCCCTAATAGAAAGCCCTCAGTTCCCCAGAGCATACACCTCAGTGCAACACACTCTAGCTTTACATCCACAAAGAAGAACAAATTCTTCCTCATCCCCTTTTAGTGGAATGTATAAGAACAGCAAATAAAAAAGTGATGGGTTCATTAACATCAGTCTTTAGTTGCCCCCGTTGACCCCACTCTAACAAAGCAGAAGTGGCCTATAGGGCTTTAACCAATGAGCCTGCTGTTATCCTTTATCATATTTGAGGAAATGTAAGAAAGCACAGGAATACTGCTGGCCTGAAATGCATCTCTGATCAAATTCAAAGAAGTTCAGAGAGGAAGTCTTATGCCTTAGGTGACTGCTATAAATGAACAACAGAGGGATGCAGAGGTTTTTGTAGCCATGTTGGATCAAGTTACAGGTTTTATGTAACCTGTAGCTCAGACAATTTTGAAACACATTCTAAACAAATCAACATTTTCTTTAGGGCAAATCACTTCACTTGGCAGCCATCTTGGTCATCTTGGCAAGGCAGGGATAGTGTGAAAGCAGTTTTTTTAATGCGCTTTGTTTTATTGTCCATTTAAAAGCAAAAGGAGTTTGTTATTTAAGGTAAAAAGCGTGGAAAAAAGCTATCACTGCTTTCGCACAGCTTTGGTCTATGTATATGTATGAAATATATAGGTAATATTTTCCTTTAAAAAATAAATCACACCTAAACTTTAAATAATGTATTCTCCAGTCAAAAATGTATCCAAAAAGCTTTCATGTCTCACTGGCTTCTATGAAATGCAGTAAAATTCTTCAATGTCTGAGTGAGAATGTGTTTGTGTATGGAAACGAGAGGTAGAGATGCTGTTAGTAAATAAGAGATGATAGTGTGAAACATGGCAGCTTTCTCTCAGTTCTCATTCTGTTCTTATTTTAAGGTGGAAGCAGGCCTCATGAATAATTCAAAGACGGGTTAAATGATGTCATAAATACAGAATAAGATCAGCGTATGTGGGTGTGTTTAATGTGGGGGGAAGAGTGTGGGGGAAGAAAGTGCCTGTTACTATGTAGGTAAATGTGAGAGGTTTAGCATTTACAAACCTGTGAGACAAAAATGTCTCTGTTGACAAGTGTGACAGAATACATTTAGGGGAGAAGTAATTTTTTCTAAGTTAGAATTCTTTTCTTCATCCCATCTTAAAGGTTCACTCAAAAATGGAAATTATTTTATCATTTACTCACCATCAGGTCATTCAAAACTTGTGGGGTTGTCTTTCTTTAGAACACAAAAGATTTGTCTTTTGTGAAAAAGCCAAAATGGGGCTGTCAAGCTACAAAATAGCCAAAAAGTATCATAAAAGTGCTCTTTATGACTATGTTTGCTATGTTTTAGGTCTTCTGCAGTCCTAAGATATTTCTGTGTGAGGAAATAATAGCAGACTGAGGAGTGTTTGGGAAACCTGTTTAAAAAAATTATTATTTTACAGTTTTGTTCTGCACAAGTGGCACAGAAATTACACCCTTCAGCTTTAAAGAGAGGAGTTAGACTCAGCAGCCAGGAAAGTGGTGGCTCAGTAGATAGTATATCTGGTGAGATGTCCTCTTTATTGAGTTCATGGACGGCCTGAACCCAAGATTTGGGCAAAAAAACATCAGCAGCTTTTTGTTTCACTGCTCATTGTCTGCAGTCTGTTTACCAAGTTGAAGGCCAGGCTGCAAACTCCCAGGTTTGAGAGACTATTGTTATGTGGGAATGGTTTAAGTTTAGCTGTGTGGAAAATGAATACGAATTTTAATTAAGAGCTTTCCATCTTTGTTTCCATCTCACCCAGGGTGAAAGTGCCCTGACCTTCGAGTCTGCAGACTTGTTCTTATACAATAGTCTTTTAAACAGCTTGTGAATGTATGTATTGACTTTCACCACATGTCTGTGAAGTCTTATTGGATCTTTCACCAAATCATCTGGGACCTGAACAATAGATATTTGTCATAAGTGGTGGTGGTTAATTCTTCGAAGGTCACAGCAGATATCCTGCGGAGCTGGAGGACATGTGAGGTGCTTTCCAGACCCTTCAAGGGCACTCACAGCAACTGTCATAATATGTGTCCAGGTTGCTGGTAGTTCCAACTGTGGCTGGCCAATTTTTTATGTAAAGCTTTGTTATATCACTATGCAGGTGTAAATTAATTACTATATGTGTTTGTAAAGATAAAAGCTATTACTTAGTGCACCACCACTGATTTTTCTGATGTTCAGCACCCCTCTGCATGTGACCTTTAGCCCTTTATTGGTGGGGCGTGAGAAGGTCAGAAGAACCACACAACCAATAACTAATGAGTAATACAAACTTATCATCTCCATCTGTCATATTGGGCATTCACACAAAATTTCCTGACTCCTCATTGGCTGGAAAGTGTGGGCACCCTGCATTGGCCAATTGGCTGCTGAGCTCTGACAATTTGTCCCCCTTCTCTGTGGTGATTTTGTTTTAACCAATGGTCAACCGTTCATGAATCTTCCTTTTTAATTAAGAGTATTAGAACAGCAAAACACATAAAAATAATTCCTGTATACTGATAATTAGCATGTCCGAAAAATGCGGTTTGCTTAATGTGACTTTTTGTCTTGTCTAACAGCATAATATAGTTTTGGTTCTGCGTGTGGTGTGTGGGTGTATGACAAACTGATTAAGTTTACTCAGCGGAGTGCAGGCGAATGCAAGATGCTGTCTGTGTTATTTTAGTCATATCTAGGGTCTCAGATACATTTAGCGTTCAGGAAGCAAGCGGCAGCGGCTGTGATTGGTTGAATTTCTACTGTCTGGAAAAGGAGATAGCGGTGACTGCACCCCAGAAAGAGTTTGCTAACCCCAAAGTCAACCTCTTCTGCTTCTCATAGTACAGTTGCTATAACTAAATAAATTCTCATTTTTTTATTAACTTGTGTGTGATGTAGTCAAAATTGATAATTTTCTTTTACACCCTAACTGCAGTACTTTGTCTTTCCACAATATTGTGTTCCCATTAGTCACTGAGAGCCTAGGCTAAGCACATGCTGGTGCTTCATTGTTTTGGGACTTTTTGACCTCTTGACCCCTGCAAAAACTCTGGGGGTGAAATGCGTATTATATATCTCGTTGTCATGTAGTGGTCATGTGAAAGAACCCTGTCGCGACAGCAGGCAGAGTTTGTTCACACTCGGGGGAAGGATTAGAAAGTGTTTTCACTGTTGGTTGGCATTGTTAACATCATTTCCTACATGAGTCATAAAATGTGCTGGTGTCCCTATTCTGAGGGAAAGAAAGGCTGATAAGGCAAGCAAAATTCTTCCGACTGATGCCAGGCAGAGTTTGTGTGTTTTAGTGAATATTGTTAACAGACAAAACTCCAGATGTGTAAATCTTTAGTCCTCACACACTAGATAAACCAGAGCTTATATGCTAAGCCCTAAGACTCTAAAACTACTATTTTTCAGTGAATTTTGTGATATTTTGTTCATAAGGATTAGAAATGCACAGATGTAAGAGCTGTGACTTAGCGGTTAGCACACATAGCATGGTGCTCTGTGAACTATTAAGTCCAACTTGTGTGATTTCTGTGGTCCTATTTTACTAATGTCCATCATTTTCCTTCAGCTTTCAAACCAAAACAGGCTTAAATTTAGCCTGTTTTTGCATTGTGACATTCCTAATGATTAAACACATTTTTCATTAATTTCATGTTACTGTGATGTCATTACCATTATGAAAAAAATATCTAATTTAGTTTTAAAAAATATTTATATATCACAGTAGTATTTGTACAGTCTTTCATGTATACTGATTAAATTTGTGAAGAAATATTGTAATCTCTGTAATACAGTTAAAATGAACCAAGAGTCTGATGGGAATCATCAATGAGAAAATTAAACATTGTGAAGACTTATAAAAATAATGTCACAATTTAAAAGAGACAGTAAGTGTCTGTAGTGTGTAGGTGTGTAAACACTAAGGGTGGTTAGTTGTTAGAGAAATCTAATGCTCTGCGCTCTGTCACACCCCCATTGTCGCATCCTCTCCTTCCCATGCATGGGACTCCCTCCAAGTGACATATTATCTCCCTTACCTCACCTCTGCATTCTATCCCCCAGGCCTCTCCAGTGACCTTTACCTACCTAACAAGAAGAAAACATGAGGTGTTAACTTATCAAACATTCATTTACTTGACAACTTATCCTGAGTACAGTGAGGCAGGGCAAACAAGCTTGTGCAGTCAGAATGCCAATAGTTTATTGTCAAGAACTTTTTCCATGCTATTTGGCACAATGTTTATTGTCTTAAAAAAACAGAAAACAGGAAACGTGCAGTGTTCGCAAGGTTGTGGATAAATGTTTGGAACTAACACAAGGTAGAATGACAAGTAACACTTTAGTATGGGGAACAAGTCTTATAACAAGTTACCTGTTAACATGCATATTGACATATTGGCTTTATTAGTCTGTATAAAGCACATATTAATGCCTTAGTCCACATGACCTAGTTGTACATCCCATAATAACTACTTTACTAAGTATTAATAAACTGTAAATTAAGAGTTTATTGGGGCAAAAATTGAAGTTAATTGTGAATATATGTTCCCCACACAAAAGTGTTACTAAATAACCCTTTTTAACTATCTTGAACACATTTATTAACCAGTGCCAATAATATTCAAAATATTGCTCAATTAAGAGGCTTAATTATTGGGATTTGATTGAATTGTTTGGTTGATTGGATTGATATTATTGCCAAATATCATGTTCCTTCGCCCACATGGTCTTGATTACATCAGCAGGAAAATATTTAAAATTAAAGGAAGATATTAGTTTTTATGAAAGATTACAAAAACACAAATACTTCTCTTACAGAACAATGTACAATGATGAATTGTTGCACAATAATACCAGAAAAAATTATAAAGACACCAAAAACATCCTGTTTCATGACGTGGATAACGTGGATCTTTTGTGATGTATTTGTATCTCATGGTATAAACAATCCCAACAACAGAAGTGTAGTGAGAAATAATGATGTAGCGTTGAATGAAGCACAGAGTACAAGACAGCCGCAGTGTGTTTTATTAAAAGCCTCTTCAGACAGTTCGCTGTCAGAAAAGCACATAATGAGGATCTGTTGAAATCTGAATGACAAAGCAAGCTGCTTGGTTGTCTGATAAGAATGCTTGATTACTCTAGCTTACATTGTCTAAAGTTACTGTCTTGTGTGCGCATGCACATGCTTGTGTGTGAGACTCTCAGTGCTGCAGAATCATGTTGCTGGTCAGCGGAGAGGCAAGGTTCCCCAGACACCCGCATTCCTGCCCACCCATCTTTTGTCATGCAGCAACAGTGATTTGGAAGGTGACACCCCTCCCCCGTCCTTCTCCCAAGTATATGCCAGTCATCGTTAAAGAAAGAGGAAGGAAAGAGGAGAAGCTAATCCTCTAGAACAAGTCAAAGGCAGTCAGTAAATCGGGTGTGAGGTGTGTAGCAGAACCACTGCTTACACATAGACAGGGCGGAATATTTTTCTGTCATGGCAAAGTCAGAACTGATAAAGCAGCTTTAAAAGCAATTACAATACACTTTAGCATGTAAAAGGGAGATTTGAGGAAAGACAGCTAAAGAAAGTGTACGCCTGTGATCTGAACGTAAAACGCAAACCTGTTGTGGCACGCTAGCAGAGGAGGAGGCAAAGAGGGAGGAGTTTTTTCTCCTTCAGACACATGAACCAGCGTGCACGCACACAGGTGGGACAGTTCAAAGTTTGCCACTAGTGACTCATATCACTCCAGAATCTCTGCATGTTAGGCGCTGTAATTTCATTTAGCTGTCAGACCGCCATCAAGTGCATTCTGACTGCCAAACAGAAGAAAAACAGAAAAAAGAGAGAGGTAGAGCTGGCCTTGGCACTGAGCAGAGGTAAAGATAAGTGCGTTTTTTCAATTCTCTGAATGCAGTCTTTGTGTATGTGGCTCCTTTTTCTTCTTCTGTGTTTCTCCCTGTTGATATGACTCTGGCTTTTATTGTAGAATGAGGTATTGTTCCACTTTTTCTTTTATTCTCCGCTTTGTTAAAGTTGCAGTTGCAGTTTTGTGGTACCAACATAGCAGGGCTTTACAGAGCTTTCCATGAATGTGTGTTTTTGTTGTCCAATGGGTGTGTGGTGTTTGCTGAGGTGGGGTACTGTGTGTGTGTGTGTGTGTGTGTGTGTTGGGGGGTGTGAGGGTTATTTTCTCTAGATTTTAGTTTTAGTTTTATGTTCCTCAAAGGTTAAAACTAATTGATTGATGAAAATAATGTATCTTTTTCAATTCTATAAAGCAGCAGGTTCATTACAGTTAGTCTGAAGTAATTATAATTGGCTTTATATGAAACAATAGGAGTTTATGGTATGTACTCATTTAAAAAGTTTAATAAATGCCGGTGTGTATAGTTTTTGTCTTTTGGGCACCAGCCAACTGTTCCCATGAGAAAACGAGTTTAATGAACATACTAAATTATGTCTTAATGCAAGTCTCACAATAAAGAACCATTTATGTGATGGTTCGGTGTGTGTGTAGCATTTAGGGATAAAAATATCATTAACTCAGTTTTTAAGTATAAAAACATAAGTTAGTGGAATGTCCCCATCATGATAGAATAACAAATGTGTGTGTGTACTAGTATTTGTGGTTTTAATGGACACAGTGTGTATAATGACAAGTGTTTAACAGCATAAACATTGTTTATGATTACTTATCCTGTGTCCTTGTGAATCTGCTAGTTTTTTGTGAGTGTTAGGTTTGGGGTTGGTAGAAAATTAGATTATAAAAATAATTACGCCTATGAGAGTCTCTGTAAACTACATATGCATGTGTGTGTGGTAAAAAACAGGGTAGTCTTTTAACCTGGCAACCTGTGGTTACGTTTAAATGGTTAAGTTTAAAACAATGGCTTAATGATTTACATTTTAATTATCATCAGCTCAGTGGACTTTTGTCATGTGAGCTTTCAGATCAACCTGGACCTCACTGTCCACTACATAGATTGTAATGTGACTTCACAGATTCACAGTGTATTTGGATCTTTATTACTGTAAATTTACTTTGACACATCTGGAACAAGTCAAAGTCAACTTAGCCTAGTTCTCTCTAAAATTCCTCTGAAGTCTGTTCTTTTGTAATACAGATACTAGTTTTGGATAAACACAGATACACCTCTGATGTATTTCTTTTCTGTGGATCTCAAAGGGCTGTGTGTCCATTTGTATTAGGTATATGACTAAAGTTCTGAGAAAGCTTTGATTATTTCACAGATAAGGGCACACAGGTTTATAGTGGCACCAAACTAAATCGCAAAGATTTGTTTTCAAAACAAAACTTACAAAAAACCTACAGATGGCCACAGAGACCAGTGTCATATTGCCTTAACTTAGATTTTACAGTTGACCTACTCTTTCCACACCACTGATAACCTGATTTCGCAATATAAATCCTTTTTGTAAACTACCGTATCAGTCACTGGTTAGAGTGTACGCATTCTTCCTCACATTTGTACCTGTTTTTACTTGTTGTTCACCTAATATGACAGTTAAGGTTATGGTTAAGGTTTTGCACCAGCAACAAGAGTGATGGACAGCTTTTGCTACTGTATCTTTCAGACTGTTATGTTGCCAGATACTTCCAGGGTTAACTGGGTGTTAAAAGTCAAGTCAACTTTATTTATATAGCGCTTTTTACAAATTTTCATTGTTTCAAAGCAGCTGTACATGAATGATATCTTCAAAGCAGAGGACACAGCACACACAGACAGACACACACACAGACAGACACAGAGAAAACAAAGGAGAAGAAACCCAGGTAATATATTATGCAGACTATATGGTCATATATGGGGTACGAACAGAACAGAGAATATTATTAATAATAAGTGCAGAATTAAAGCTAATGACAGCAGCTTCCTGACGGGCAGTACAAGGGCAGAGTAGGGAGTAAAACAGACTGATACAGATAGAATAATACACATTTTTCCCTTTCTTGTATTATGGACAGGCATAGTTTATTTAGCTTCAGAGCCCATATTATAAATGAAATGTTTGCTTGTTTTGATGAACATTCTGTTAAATGAGTCAATCACAGCATGGGAAAGAAGGGTCTGGTAGGCAACCAGTTAATTTCCCAATATTTTGGGGGTGCTGTAGGTTTGTTAAGTTTTGGCAACTGCTGCACTTCATGTGCTTTCAGTATTGAACAACTGAATCATAACTTTTATCAAAGTGCTGGTTCCCTTATGATCAGAATTCTCTGTCTCATTTTCCATAAGACATTGGAAGATAGGAGCTTATTTGGTTTCCAAGCTGAAAAGAGAGAAAGATTACACAGGTTTTAAACCTCAAAGGGAGAAGCAAAGGATGCAAGGGGATATTAAGTGTAAAGAAAAGGATTGAGTGATAGAGGAAGAGAGCAGTGGTTTTAAATTTTACACGCCCCCATGCACAAAGTATCAGACTCAGGGACAGACTCACACGCTGAGTCTTTATGAATGATATCCCATGATCCCTTGCTGCAAAGCCACTGAAGAAAAGTTCTTAATAGCTGTCAGTTCTCTGCTGGTGGTTTAAAGATGAAAAACATTTTAAACCTGGTTTTGTGCTTTAGGCCTTTGAAGTTCACACATGCTGGGAGATTTTCAGGTGTTAGGTAAAAAAGATAATGATCAAACAGTTGTTGTATAAAGCCAGCAATTCAAATGGTCTACCATATACTGAAGCTCTGTTTCAAACCTTACTAAACTGCCTAACTGTCATTCTAAGACAGGATACTACCTGTCCTGTAACCTCATAAGTGACTGATTTAAATGACTGTTTATAGGCAGAAACTCTTGTACGTTTCACAAATAGCATTTGTTGGGTAAAGGCACAAGAGTATTATGTTAGCACGCTGCATCTAATGACACTATTGATAATACTATAATAAAACACACAAAATAAAATATACAGTACATACAAATTAGGTAGTATTTCATCTTATATGAGATAAAACAATTTTTAAACATATATAATTAACTTTTTTCCTGATTGTTATTGTGGATGACAATTCCACAGAGCTCATCACAGTGCATTGTGGGATTGCCTTGTCCACAGGACATACATGCAATGCTGTCTTAAATTTTAGCTAATTTTGCTGTCTAAAATGCTTTAAAATGCTGCCTAGGTAGTGAACTCAATAAGGTTTGAAAAAAGTTTCCAAAAGTAATGAAAAGTAAAGATCCACATTTTTGAATACAGTGATTGCAGTCATTGCAGTGATAAGTGAGGCATAAAACGTGAGGGGAACATCCTAGTTAGACTCAAAATTCAGAGACAGTGGCCATTATAATGCTGTGTGTATGTGTGTTTGGAAACAGCCCTGAACCGATCATGGTTCACTCAGCTAATTCTTGTCATGATTATATTTATATTTAAAAGGGCAGCGGCACTATTCTGGGCCATCTCCACAGAGGTGATTTAATTCTGTTTTAATGACATTATCATACTGTGACTAACAGAAGCAGGGCTCTAGTTATCCAACTGTCCTGCACAGCACCAATTTAACAGAGAGTAATATGATAACTATCCATCAAAGTATGTAATCATGTAGCAGACAGTTTTATCTGAAGTGACATACAGTACAGTACACTGACTTACAGTATAGTACAGTACACAATACGGTGACTCTATCACAGGGTTTGAACTTACAACATTTATCAGTTATCAGTCCAGGAACTGCTTGCACAAGCCATGCACAAGTTAACCTTTGTAGTGTATCAGTGGACTCATGTTGACAGATTTAGACATATAAATTGATGTTGACATTTACAGTCATTTATATGTTAAGAGAAAGGGTGTTGACTTGTTAGTGAAAGACTAACTTTCCAGGTTTGTCAGACAAACAGATTTTTTCTGTTTTTTCTGTTACATTTTCAAAGTAATCATCCTACAAATGACTTAGCTTTGGTTTTTTCGGCATATTGCATTTACATTTAAGCATTTGGCAGACGCTTTTATTTAAAGCGACTTACATTGCATTATACTACACATTGTTTCTAAGTAGGTGCAATCCCTGGAATAGAACCCATGACCTTGGCGTTGTTAACGCCATGCTCTAACCACTGAGCTACAGGAAAGCTTCATCGAACTGGGATAAGATTATTTTAACATCCCAAAATTACACACTTAAGCTTTAAGTAAAACATAAACAGCCAGTGCAGGGCTACCTGTATTTACCTCTTCAGAACACCAACATCACTTAGTCTGGATTATATATTTCTTATTTTGTACAAAATAAGGTTGAAATTGTAAGTATAGAGGTTATAAGACTGCTGATGTTCCTTCAGGCATTCATGGAACTTTGATATAGGTTGATAAGTGGATTTTCAGATAAGAGGCTGTATGGACTGTTTATTCGTCCCGATCAATACCTTAGTGCACTAAAAGGGGCTGACTGGTTTAATGTGTGTAGCCCTACTGCAGATGAGATGAGTATGTAGGCTATAAAAGCCACTGGGGGCTGAGTGTTGTGTATAGTATTTCAACCCCCTCCACTCAACCAACCACAGTCATTTCTGTTTTACTAGTGCACCTGTCCCTGGACAGCAGGACTGCAGGGTCTTATTGCTTGTTCGACAAAAGATCCTTATGGAAGCTGCCCAGATAGCCTGCCTTGACCCCTCGCTCTGCATCCTCCACTCTCTCACCTGCTTTGTTTTCCTCTTTTACTTTCACTTTTTCTATCTCTCTTTTAATGGATGCTTTGGGTGGAGGCCTATCACCTCTTGAAAGCCCTGCATCATAAAGTTTCTCTACAAAGTGGTCTATTTAAAGGCACCTTAAACAAAAGCCATAAACTGCATACATTTCCTGTTTGGAAATATTGGCCAGCTGAATGCAGATTTGGCTGAGACGGCAGTTTAGAGAGATTTGCCAGTTTTAATCTGAGCTAAAGCAAGAATAGACAGGTTTTGTAATCTAAGACACAAAATGTGGAAAAGTGAGAGCAAAAGTCTAATGTGACCTCATCTCCAAAGCATTTGATCCTTTCAACTCCCACATGCAGTAGAGACGAGCCCCGAGGTGATGTTGTCTCATCCATGCTCTCGCTCTGTTCAGAGAATATTAATAAGCGGCAGATGAGAGATATGAAGCAGAGAGATTTATGTGCTGACGATCAGACCTCTAGCCATGAAAGAATGGGGTGTCATCTTACCTGTGCTAGTGTAAACAGGGGATGTTTTCCCCCTCTGATTTTTTAAAACAGATGTGACACCTATTTAATTTCAATAAATCATTTACTGCCAAAATGAAAAACTAGAACGGGTTGCTGAAATTGTTTAGATCAGTGGTGAAAAGGCTTAATTTAAAAAGTACTGCATGCACCACAACAGTTATCAGAATGGGATTGCAAAAACAACTTTTTTCAGACATGTTTTTAGAACACTCCTCAAGTTCTGATAGTCATGCTCTAAATTCACGCTGTTGGTTTACCGACTCATAGTTGTCTCTCCATATTAAGCTGCACAAAAAAAGGATAATTAAACAGGTCAAATAACTGGTCACAAATCATTTAAAAAGCATAATGTTTTTCTACATTTTAAGAAATGTAATACTGAGCTCTAAAATATGTTAATATGCTCCATTTGTGAATATTTTCTTTATTAAAATATTTTTATCATTTCTTTTTTCTTATGAAAGACTGAGAAAGTCGTTGGAATTCATAGATGGGAGAACCTAAATGCAACATTTCAAATTATTTTGAATATTCACATGGTGCTTATGTTGATATATTACACCACAATCTTGGTGAAAAGTATGTGAAGTGCCTCAGTTATGAAGAAATTCCAGTTATATTCCATGAGTTTGCCTTATGTTTGGTATTGGTTCTAGTTCTATTGGTTTAATGATGGTGGGACGGGCTATTTGGCCAGAGGGCTGCTCCGAGGATGCAGGGTGCTGGCAGCAGTTGAAAGACATCCTTTAACTGCCAGGGAGCACATAGTGGGAACCTGGCCATTTAGAATTACGACCAGCTGACCTTTAATGCTGTACATGCACCACCAGGATGCCTGTGAAGTCTGTGAGCCCAGGAAAGAATACAAAAAGAGGGAGAAATATTTCAGTGTAATAAGGTGTGTGGTCAGAGAGATCTACCCAATCACATCTTCAGTTATGTTTTTAGATTAGAATCTAATAATTCAGATCTAACCGATTTTATTGTGACATTAACATCATGATCAGTGTGTCTAGTGTCCTGTGTACATCTACATATATGCATATGAGCAAGCATACTTCTGTACTGTAATAGCTGAATTACTAATAATTAATACAAAATATTTTCTTACACTTTATATGCAATTGTGTCCTAACAATTATTTTAAGAACATAATTTTTAAAGCACATTTTCAAAGTTAAAGAATTTTTAAACAAATATTTATGAATACTTGAGGTTATGTTTTCTTGAGGTCAGCTGCACCCAAAAGGCATATTTTTGACCCTGTCTGTGAAAACCCAGCTAAAGTCATTTTTGTCATTTATTGTTTTCTTCATAAATTCATATTACATAATGTAAAGACCATTCTGTCAAAATATAACCTTGATATCTTTAATAATGACTGAGTAAAGCCAAAGATTGAAATCATAGTGAAATTAATGATTGAAATCAAACTTTGATGCTAATCTCATGATTAGATTATGAGATGATAGACTGAATTTCACACTTTTCCATTTTTGTCACATTTTTCCATTAACTGGTGTTTCGAGGTAGCTGTATATTCTGATGAAATCAATATTTTGCAAGCTAAGACATAATTTACAAATAATTTATTATAATAGATATTTTACTTTGATAATTGCATTAATTGATCAGGGGATTGGCTAAAAACCATGACTGCAAAAATGTTGAGCATTAAAACATATATTTCTGCATACATTTGTTTTTTATTAAGAAGCAATGAGTGTCACGTTATTGACCCATAGAGATTTGATGGATGATTATGTAGGTAACAATAAAATAAAGGAGCCATGTTGCATGATGGGTCGATTACAAGTGACAAAGTTATTATGTTTACGCATGACTGAGTCAGCCAGCAGACTTTCTCAAGTTAACCTCTTTGTTTCCCTGTCAGTGTAGGTTTTGTAGAATTTTTGGTGATGCTGTTTTTGTATAATACGCTGTAAAATTGGTCGCCTCTCATGTGGGATAATTAGATTTCATAAGGGCCATTAATGAAGGTCAACTATTGGTCTACAGGGCTGCGCAGTTAATTTATGCTTTGTTCTCATAGGCTCTGCTGGAAAATAAGTAGTTACATACTGTGCACTTTTTTTATTTGTGGCCTTTATTCCCACCAGTCGTACACACTTGGCATCTGTCCCTGAAGTTGGGGGTGTGTTTTTGCAGAAGAAGCAATAGTACATTTGTGTGTGTGTGTCTGTCTTGTAACAAGCAGTGGAGTGCTCAGGAAGGCCTTGAGTGTGTACGAGAGCCACTCTAAGCACACATAGAAGACAACAAACAAACAAAGGCAAAGTCAGATGATGAAGGACATCATTTATCAAACAAAGTTCCAGCGGTGGTCACACAAGGACAACAAAGCTAAGAGGGACAAACAAAAACTGGGAAACACACAGACAAATAAACAAAGATGTTGTCACACTGTTCACTATAAGCAAAAACAAACGATGCTGTGCATAAGACTACTGTATACAGGCCAAATAAGAAATGATAGATTATTTCACCCAAAAATCTAAATTCTGTTACTGTTTTGTTGTACAAAAAGTATTTTTTTCTTATGAAGAAGAAAAACAATGAACAATGAAAGCCTATAGAGCTGTTGGGAAAAAACAGTAGTCCCTACAAGCACTTTTTTTTCAGGTCATCTGAAACACAAATTTTGATTATGCAGAAAGCTAATGAGATTTGAGAGCTACAGCGTTGGACAAGACTTTCAGTGAGTGATGAAAAGTAAGCTTATGGTACGTTAGTGTACACAGGGCCACACAGGTTTAGAATGACATAAGGGAACAAACAAAAATATAATTTTTTCAGCCCTCTGTACCAGTGGGTGACACTTAATTTGACAAAATGAAAACTTAATTTTGAAAAAAACTTTAAAATTTAAAAGTTTAAAGTAGCACTGCATAGCACAAAAGGGAAATTGAAATAAACAAAAACATCCAATCAGCACCACTGGACAAAAAGCAGCAGATCTGTGTGAGTGAAGCAGTCATTAAATAAAAAATAAAATTAACCACAGACAGTCAATGCCAGAAAAACTTCCTGGGGGGCAAAAGGTAATAATCTCTAAAGCATCACTCTCTTGCCTAAGATTCTCTCTTTTACCAAGCTTTTTCTCGCCAGCATCAGATCTTGTTTTCTGCAGGCGTATGTCTAATTATACGTAAGCGTGATTAATTAAGCTCATAATAAAACAAAGACGATTTAGTCTCTCTCTCTTTCTCTTTTTCTGCCGTTAATCTGTGTCTGTTGTGGTGATGAAGAGCCTCCCACTGCTTGCTCCTTTCATTTAGAGTAGTGTAAACAACAATAGCTGTCGTGTAGCCTGTGTCGTGTGAACGCAGATCTGGATACGTGTCATGAAGTGTTGTGAGAAGAGTCTCGTACCACGTTCCCCGGGACCTTCTAGAAAGCAGAAAAGTTTAGGCTGAGTTTAGTTTGATAACACATTATTTCCCCCAGGAGGCCTGTAATGCTCTTAATGCAGACACAATTTTGCACAAACAGGGAAAACAACAGTGAATCAATATTTATTATTATAGCAATATCTGCATTATACTGTCATACTGACACTTTTATTGGCCAGCTCAAGTGCATGTGTTTAGAATCCTGGTACCTCTGAGGTTTTAGTGATATATTATTGGGCCCTGATGGAATCTGGGGAGTTTTTCTCATTTTGTGCACTTATTTCGGCCAAATGTCTGTGGATTTATGTGGGTTTTTAAAATGGTTTGTTAAAAGCTTACTGGTTGCTGAAGGCATACTCAAATTAGCCAAATATTTAAGGTCAAATATTGAATTTTTTTTTATGTTTGATTTTGATGAATACTTTCTCCTATGCCACCTTAATATGCAGCAACTGTAAGTATTCATTATAGGTTTGCTCCATAAAAATTTAATTATTGATTTTAAACCATTTTAAAGTTGCTGTAGGGGATTCAGACATTTTTACTTTGACTATTAAACCATTAAGCATTCAAAGTTATTTTGGCTAATACAGCACTGGTTGAGTTTTAGCTGTTTAAAGAGTTTATTGCTGTCACAGAAACAGGTGCGAGATCTTAAGACAGCTGTTTTAGAAATATCTGTCAAGAAGTAGCAACAATGTAATGTGTGATAGTGCAAAGGATGTTCTGTTCTGGTCCTCCTTAAGAATACCTCTCATCCAATCAGATTCAAGGGCTGGAACCAACCATTATTATATTATTATATATTATAATTACTAACACATGACCTCCATCACTCTTTTTCTCAATGTTTTCTCCAGAAGAAAGGATGCCGCAGGGGACCAGTGTTAGAGTGAGCCCAACCTGATCACCCCACCCCCTTCCCTGACCAGTCCTTCACAATCCCATGATGCTCTGCCCGTGCCGAGGGAAGCTGAAGCTGCTGGTTGTTTCTCTGAGTTTCATCATCCTGTTCACCTGGGTCTACCTGCTCGTGGGGAACTCAGAAAGTAAGTGTCGGCAGGCTTACCATCAAATCTTTAGATCTTTAGAAAAAAGGGCTGTACAAGATGGACATGGGTCCATTTTCTGTTTTTTGATGCAAAATTGACAAAGAGTTTTCCCCTTAAGCTGGGTTGACATGGGTGTTAAAACTGTCAGTCAATGACTTATCTTGGACCATGTGCTTAAAATCCTCCTGTAATGTTCTTTCATAGTCACAGCAGCACAGCTGATAACACAACTGATCTGCTGTTCAAAGAAAGCTAATCATTATAAAAGCTCTTTCTCTGTCTGTAATCATGAGAACATTCCCACATACACACTCATACAAGGGTACAATAATGCACACATATGCAGCACACAGAATAAGATATTTCATTTTCTTAAGGATTTTAAACATTGTTAAATATGGCCTTCAAGTGTTAACAAATTACATTAAGCTATTTAAAGTTAAATTAGAGATGAATATTAGAAAGAAATTAATGCTGGTTTTCTGCAGCTATCCTTAAAATCCAAATGTCATAAAAAATTTGTAAGCTTTTTAAGCTTTTCATTTTAAATTAATGATTTATGAAATATTTTTAATAAGAGGGTTTTGTAGAATAACCCATGTGCAAGCAAATACTTCTGTAGTTCTAAATGATAGTGTTGCCCTAAGACAGCCAAAACTAAAACCCACTAACTAAACCCACCTTCCAAAGTCAACAACTTTGAATATGCAAAATGATTCACATGCGGGGATCACATCTGATTGGCACATCTGAAGTTTTTGACTGGCAAACAAAAAGGCCACCCTTCTGACTCTCTGTCGGTGTTTACAATGCCTAGGTCTGTTAAAGAGACAGGTGTGATTTCTTGCAACATCTGTTTCAGTGATATCTGTCAGGTAGTTAGGGTAAGTTTATGTTGTATTAAAACAAATGCTTACGGCATCTTTAATTAACTTTTATTTGCTTTAATTTTTTATATGCTTGGGAAGTTTTAATAGGCTACAAATAGGGGGTGTTGTTTTCTGTTGTTAATAAAGTCTTCCTTTATTGAATCAAAATGACCAGGCAAAACCTAGTGGCAATCCCTTCTCTTTCCAATCCAATCCTCTCTTTTATTTCTCCTTCTTGTGTGTGTGTGTGTGTGTGTGTGTGTGTGTGTGTGTGTATTTCTATATGTGTGATAGTGGTGTCACAATATACCGGTATTGACCATAACCATCATATTAATGGTTATTGGTATTGTGTTAATATGACATTATTGTACATATTTCAGCGCCAGTATTTGGTTGACATCCAACATAATAGTGGTTGGTATTGCACCTGTTTACCGTTTTGCCTTAATAGCAACAATGGTTAGAAACTCTCTCTTTGTCTCCCTACACTCTTGTTTTAAACATGATTCAGTGGCCAAAAAAGAAAACACAAAACAAATTCAGGATTAAGTAACTGATTATTATTAGACTGATTATTGAGTATGAGTTATTTTGTTATTTTTATCCCCTTGTTATGTCCTCTATCATGTATTTTGTGGCAACAATAATCATGTAGTAAAAATCTTGTGAGAGCCCTAATGTGTGTGTGTGTGTGTTTCAATATGTGCCAAATACCTACCTGTATTTGTGTCTGTAGGCTTGTGTAAACTCTTTATACATAGAGATCAAAGACAATTTCAGAAAGTTCCCAGCTCTGGTTAATTAAGTTGAGTAATCTGTGCCCTTATACATGAGTGCAATGCTAAAAAAATCCATTAAATCATTCAGATAAATTCAATGCCTGTAACTTTGTTCTCCCTGATCACACCCAATTTTCTGCTACTCTAATCATTCCAGCAGGCATCAACGTGTATGTTGAGATAGTCTCTGAGTCTGTCTTAACCCTGGGTACCATGCATATTATCTCTCTACAAATTCGCACCAAGTTTCCTCTTCCCCCACCTCTCATCTATCTATCTGTAGGGTATAATCTGTCAAAATCACTCCAATAAAATAAATTGTGCTATGCTGTATCAGACGGGCGCTCCCTGCTCCTCTCTGCATGCCTGGTGGAATCCACGGAAGCACGACTGCTGGAACGGGACGTCCTGGCATCACGGGTTCGAGAGGTGGAGGAAGAGAACCGGCAGATCCGACTACAACTGAGCCAATCTCAGGGCCTGGCTGCCCAGCCTGCCGAGGGTAACTATGGCAACCAGCAGTGGGCGGCATCGGCAGATACCGGTCCGGAAGATGTGGAAAACACAGCCGAGGAACGGGCCAATCACAGCGAGTGTGCTCGTTCACCCACAGCGGAGAAGTGTGAGGTGAGATGGCACATTAGATCCTGTCGGATTTGAGTAAAGTTGGTAGACCACATTATGACTGTGTAGAACAATGAATCTGAAACAGGGAACAGAGGTTACATACGTAACCAAGATGTTATTATACATACCAATGAACTAACTATACACGCAAGAAACACTGGCCCTTCTCTATACCCACAGTTGATTCATGTGGCATGTGTGTGTGCGGGTCACAACACCAGCCGGGATGTAGTCACTCTGGTCAAATCCATCCTGTTTCACAGGTGAGAGCCAAGAACTTGTATGTACTGTAATAGTCAAATTAAGTTAAAAGCATTATAATAGTATATATATATATATATATATATATATATACCCTGTGTTGCTCTTGTATAGAGCTGCATTGTTATTGAATGTTATATATCCTGAGTAAGTGGAAAGGAATAAATATTGAGATTTAGCTATCAGAATTTATGATATGATTTAAGGTTTAACCTGTAATGAAATGGTTCTATAGTTAGATGTTTAAAACACTGTTTCATTTCAAATTTAAATGAAATGAAATTCAAATTTAATTTAAATTTCAAGTTTAAAATGAATTAAATTTAAAATGTTAAAATTGACATTACTTTAAAACTGCTGCAACTACATTAAAAAAATGTAATAATGTATAATAATAATGTAAAAAATATTGTCACTATCATAAGTTCTGTTTTTCTAGGAGAAACCCCCTGCACTTTCACTTCATCACCGACACAGTGGCCAATCAGATCCTCAGCACTCTGTTCCAGTCATGGATGGTGCCGTCCGTACAAGTCAGCTTCTATGATGCAGATGAACTCAAAGTAAGTAACTGCCTCAAACCGCCCTCATGACCCCCTTACCATTGAGCACCTCCGCCCTCCGGCTCACTGGGAGTTCATAATCATCTACAGTTTTGATACAGATGGCAATGACAGGAGGTCTGAAGAAGGATGCCAAATCCAAATCTGCCCGAGCGCTAATGAAAGGCGTGTCAGATGTGCAAATGGTTGTATTGGGGGGCAAAGGTCCCTTTGGGATAGTACGGCACACTGGTGACAGTGAAAACACTGAGGTTGTTTACACTCCAGAAACCTCAAGAGCTTTTGCTCTCTGAGAGCTTCTCTACGCTTCACAGGGAACACAGCACAGAATTTTCATTTCTGGTCATATATTTAAAGTGACAGTGTGCCTTTTTTAAGACAAGGCGTGTGAGGGCTGCCTTTGCTGTGGCGTTGAATTATTCACTGTCTGTTTGTAGATTTTTTTTATGCAGCGCACGGTTGGCTGAAGGAGTGAAGTGACAATCAAAGAGCGAGCCTTCTCTACTCTCACACGCACACACATTTGAGGAGACAGCGTTTGAGTTTATATCTCCCACACATGCACACAAAGGACGCTGCCCTGAATGCATGGGAGCCCACTCACATGTACAATAACACAGATATATTTTTCCTTTTTCTGTTTCACTCTCTCATGAGCCCACCCACCTCGCCCGCACCCCTCTCTGAGTTCATCTCTGATTGTCAGCTGTTTGGCTCAGAGCCCTCTCTAAGCATGCAGGTTTTGCATCCTGCATTTCTCCTCTGTGTGTACAGAGACCTCTTTGCTCTCCTGAGTATATGAAAGCTAAGCTGCAGGAAATCCAGTCTTTTTCAATCGACCCCTTTCCAGCAGATTATTAATAAATCTGAGTTCAGGTCATTAAGGGTGTATGCTGAAAAGACACACAATAAGTACTGTGAAGGTTTAAATATTGGGGGCAGATGATTCTATAACCACAGAATCATCACAGTTCATGAGCAAACAGGGAACACACAATGGGTATTTCTGATTAAGTGAATAGACGTTTTGTATAGAGTGTAACAGTCAGGTCCCATTCATTTTCTCCACAGGGAAATTAATTTGTAGTGGTTAATGTACAAACCTTTCGGGACAGACCTACCTGATTGCCAAGGTTTTTAAAAGACAATTTATCATTTATTAACTGTGTTTTCAACTTTTAAAAACTAATAAAAATGTAATTTTCAAATTTTCAGTGAAGAACTACAGTACCCGTAATTTTACAATAAAATCCACCAATCAAATAAAGCCACTCATTTATGTTAAGCATTGCAAATTATGTGATTATGTCAGTCTTAAAAACAAGTTATATATTTTACTATTTTGCAATAAACCACTAACCTATTTTATATGGATAATTAATCAGTTATAGATATATATTGTATATTGTTTCTGTTATGATATTCACAATGTTTCATGGGATAAGTAGTTCATTTACTCGTAAAGGAATGTAAGTTCAGTAAGTCTTGTTTATCTTTTTTATTTTCAAAGACTTTTTTGTTGTGGTTAATCTCAGAGCTGGATGATTCATTGTCACAAGTAACTGAAAAAGTGGATGGGCAGTATTGCATTCTGTTGGTGGTTTCTAAGCAATTTCTCTCTTTCTGATTCTCTTTGCCCATTTCTTTTTCTTTGTGGTGTAGTCAGAGGTGTCATGGATACCAAACAAACACTATTCAGGAATTTATGGCCTGATGAAGCTCACCCTCACCAAAGCTCTGCCATTCAACCTTTCAAAAGTCATCGTCCTCGATACGGACATCACCTTCGCCACTGACATTGCTGAGCTGTGGGCTATCTTCCGCAAATTCACAGGTGATTGCCTCATAAAACACATTAGTCACCTGTAGATTAAAACACGCTCCAATAGTGATGTTAATGTAACATTGATGTTGTGATTGCAGAGAAACAGGTAATTGGTTTAGTGGAGAATCAGAGTGATTGGTACCTCGGTAATCTGTGGAAAAATCACAAACCCTGGCCAGCCCTCGGACGGGGATTTAATACAGGTGAGAACATTGAGCTTACATTTAAATCTTTAAAACACTTGTTTACATTAAACATCAAGAGGCGACCCACAGTGCAATTGTTTATTTCACAAAGTAACACAAATTGTATAGAAATTGAACATTACAATGCACTATTATTATTATTGTTCTGTTGTTATACTAATATAAAATAATTTATGTAATTGAAATACTAATCTCAGCAGGCAATAATTTCCCCACACAGACTGTATTGTGTTTACCCTGTTTATCCTCGCTGCAGTGAGCCACATTTAATGTAGTCTTATGTGGCAGTGTTTGCTCTGCCTTCATTTAGTTTGTTTCACACTGGAGAAAAATATTTGTGGACATGAAAATATCCAGAATTGTGTTACATCAGACTCAACAGGTGTTCTGTTTTCGGTGGCAGGTGTGATTTTACTCTACCTTGAGAAGCTGCGCAGGATTGGCTGGGAACAGATGTGGAGACTGACGGCGGAGAGAGAGCTAATGAGCATGCTGTCAACATCTCTGGCGGACCAGGTCCATATACTTCATAAACAATACATGACAAAAGACACTTACAAACAAGTTTTATTCCTTAGCTGTTGTGAGATCGTACTTTACCGGGCAGTGGTGTGAATATTGATTAAATCTGACTGAACAATGGCTGAATAATGTTGCGTAATGCACCAAATTTATTCTATTATTGTTTTGTGTTTGCACAGGATATATTCAATGCATTCATAAAACAGAACCCAGTTCTGGTGCATCAGCTTCCCTGCTTCTGGAACGTACAATTATCAGACCACACGCGCTCTGAACAGTGTTACACAGAAGTGTCAGACCTCAAGGTAAAAATATACTGTCAGTATTTTAATAAAGTGGAATCTAATTATTTAGACCAAATAATAACTTATAACTACTATATAATTAATATAGCTATAATATCTATATATAATATCTTACTATATTTTTATACCTAGCTGTAAACCTCATTTATTTAGTATTTAAACATATGCAACTTCTTTGACTTTTCAGCAGGTTTAATATGATGTGGGGGTTGTCTGGGGAGTGGGAGGTCTATCATTAATGTGACTTAGGGATGGGGGGATGGGAGGTGTAACTTTTAGGCTGTTCCCTAAGCTTAGCTTTAATCATTGATAAATGTATTTAGGGTGTTGTTACAAATTGCCTGTAATACAAGTATTCACCCAACCTTTGCATTCATTTCTTGTGAATTTTCAATTTAAGCATGCAAATGATGTCTTTCAAGTTGTTTATGACTTTTTTTATTACTTTCTCCCGCAGGTCATTCACTGGAACTCCCCTAAGAAACTGCGTGTAAAAAACAAGCACGTAGAGTTTTTCCGTAATCTTTACTTGACGTTCCTGGAGTATGATGGGAATCTTCTCCGCCGAGAACTGTTCGGCTGTCCCAACCAGGCCAGCTCTGAGAGTACAGCGGTGAGTTTATGAAATGAAGAAAAAACAGACAAAGAACTAAATTGGGTATTTTATTTTAAAGCATTTATCATGTTAAATGTAAACAAAAAAAATACCACTTTTGTATAATTTGACAAAATGTCATATTATGTTAGTGATATTTCTGTAAATATCAAGTAATATTTACCCTGACTTATTCATTTTCTTTGGATATCACATGGACATCAAGACAAGTGTGCTTTTTACTAGCACTTTTCTTTCAACTTTCGAGTAAATTTTGGGGTTTGATAAGAATCTCTTGGAAAATAACTACAAGTCTAATGTGAAATAAGTCTTAAACTAAATAATTCAAAATAAAATACAGTTATGTTTTATTGAATGACTCCACATGTCTACAAGCAGATAGGCCTTGGATTTAGGAAAGAAATGTTTCCCAATATCTTTAAAGCCGGCAGCACCAGATCCTGCATAATGTTCCTCGACTGATTGATCATTTGATGATTTTTTTATTTTGTTGCAGCTTCAGCAGGCACTGGAGGAGTTAGATGAGGATGACCAGTGCTATGACTTCAGGAGGGAGCGAATCATGTTGCACCGGGTGCACCTGTACTTCCTGCAGTATGAATACACACCTACTGATGACGGCACAGACGTCACTCTGGTCGCACAGCTCTCTATGGACAGGTGAGGAAGACTGAGCGTTTGTCTCAGTCTCTGCAGTCTCTGAGTGACTCTGCGGCTCTGCAGTTACAGCTCATTTCAATGCAGCTTTGAACTGTCAGATATAATGTCGGGCTTAATGGACCCTGTGAGGGCACTGATTGAAATGAGCTACAATTACTACATTACTACTATTAAAATATCTTCCTTATGTGAGAAAACATACCTTGATTTTTTTTTTACTTCTTGCATTCAACATTTTGAATCTACTTAGCAACAATAGCAAATAACCTTAATAATTATTATTGACAATTTTTTTTAAATCAATTGCTGAAAACTATTTATTTATTATTTATTATTTACTATTATTTATTTTTAGTTGTATTGTTTTTGTCTGGAACAAGTATCAACTGAAAGCATTTGAAATAAAGATAAAAACATACCATGAAAACTATATAGTTGTTATTCTGCCAGGTTTACAGTTATGACTGCAAGGAATCAAAAAGCATGTTTCACCAGAGACTCTTTCTGTTTCTCTACAGATTGCAGATGCTGGAGGCTATCTGTAAACACTGGGAGGGCCCCATTAGTTTGGCCCTGTACATGTCTGATGCCGAGGCCCAGCAGTTCCTGCGCTACGCCCAGGCCTCTGAAGTGCTCAAGAACCGCAAGAATGTGGGTTATCATATCGTTTATAAGGAGGGACAATTCTACCCTGTCAATCTGGTGCGTAACGTGGCTCTCCGCAATGTCAACACACCCTACGTCTTTTTGACTGATGTAGACTTTCTTCCCATGTACGGCCTCTACGATTACCTCAGGTCAGTCACAGCTGACAACTTGAATTGTTTTAATCTAAGGCAATTATTACATTTCTTTTCATTCATTCCTTACATAGTGTTTTTGTCTTTTTTGTGTAGAAAAAGTATTGTCCAACTGGACATGGCCAACACCAAGAAGGCCCTGGTTGTACCTGCTTTTGAGACATTGAGATACCGCCTTTCCTTCCCCAAATCTAAGGCCGAGCTGCTGTCAATGCTGGACATGGGGACTCTCTACACCTTCAGGTAGGGCATAAATCCACAGCATCTAAAATTTAGAATGTTCCCATAATATCCACAATGCTTTAAGTAGTAAAAAAATTAAATATCATTTAGTCACTAAAATAATAAAGGCTTACCTAAATTGTAGGTATCATGTGTGGACGAAGGGTCATGCCCCAACCAATTATGCCAAATGGAGGACAGCCACGACCCCATACAAGGTAGAGTGGGAGGCAGATTTTGAGCCGTACGTTGTTGTACGACGAGACTGTCCTGAGTACGATCAGAGATTTGTAGGCTTTGGCTGGAATAAAGTATCTCATATCATGGAGCTTGACGCTCAGGTAAGGTGCCTTATGATTCCTTGACAGATGCTCGGCCTGTTTCCAACCACTTTTAAAGTCACTATTATCCCTAATCTCTTTAAAATGTCTTTCTTTCCAGGAATATGATCTTATCGTGTTACCAAATGCCTTCATGATCCACATGCCCCATGCGCCAAGCTTTGATATCTCAAAGTTTCGCTCTAGTCCAAGTTATCGCTACTGCTTGACAACTTTAAAGGACGAGTTCCATCAAGACCTTTCTCGAAAGTATGGTTCTGCTGCTCTCAAGTACCTCACAGCACAGAGGAACATCTGAAACTTATCTCAAATGTACTTTAGCACACAGAAAAGTGGCTTGATCTAGTCCTTTGCGGCTCAAAGGCATACATGCTGCTCTGGTACAGGGTAAGGTGTCTACAGGTCAGAAGAAAGCTGCCCTGCTGCAAACCTATGCCTCTGCTGAGTACAGACTATGAAAACGGAGCTTTAATTCTTGTTTTTGATAACAATTCATACAGCAGCGAACTGTGAAAACCAATGACATCAGCACCACACCCATCTTAGACTGGATTACGCCAAACGGGGGCAAAAACTTGACCAAACATTTTAACTTCTCCAAAAAACGTAACTGTATACAGTTGTGGAACATTTGGGATGACTCATTTGCTTTATAGCTTAAAGTTAATGTTCATGACCAGGATCTTTTTTTGACAATCAGGGCTTTTACTTCACCACAGATCTATGGCAACTGGTCTATGGCACTACGCAGCTTTGAACATAATTATATCCATCGATGGAGCATAAGTGAACTCAAAATGAATGAGCTTTCGTAATACTCTTATGCTGGACTGAAGTGTGGGGAGGTCAACAAGACAAAAAGAACATTTAAGCCTTATAATTTTCTTGATATTTAAAATATTTAAAATATTTTTCTTTGTTTGTAATGAAGATGAAAAATACGAACAATAACCTACATTGTTTTACAATATGAAGAAAATCACATTATTTTTTATTTAGAAACATTGATTCGCTTGTGGTAAAAGAGGAGGGTGAAGGCAGAGTCTACTCTACAGAGAGTATTTGTGTGTGGTCCTGAGTTTCAAAATATTTAGAATTTCTGTTTCCATTCAGAATGATCAGTCTTCTGGTTATGTATATCTGCTGCATTTATTATTGTCACATAAAAATGGCACATATTATGACATGCTTAAACATTAAGAATCATAGCATATCTCATGACATCTACCTTGAACTCACATCTCCAACTTCCTCACTGAGATCCACACAAGGGACCACCAAGGAACCACCAAGGAACGTGTCGTGTTCTGGTCACCCCTCCACAAAAAAACAAACGTCCAATTCAGCATTGGTTACATGAAAGAATTTTGAAACCTGGAACTAATGTAAAATGTTGTACGACCCATTGTACCAATCTCTGTCACAACGTAATCCCAATATATCTTGTCTAAGTATCTCTCCTTGGGGTCATGTTGAGTTCACCCTGCTTATGTCATCCATGCCCTGGCACTCCATCAGACTGTGCAGATTTACGGTAAATACCCGTGCCTTTGCTGTGTTGCGAAAACTGGATATTGATTGTACTACTGTACGCATCAGCGGGGCCTGCAGAAATACAGGTATTCTATTTATTATTGTTGACTTAAATCAATCATATTTTTCTATGTAGGGGACAAAGTGCTTTAAATAAATTCTCCCTGTTTCTAAAAATTGTCAAAGTTCTTGTGTTTATTTGACAAGGGGAGATGAGTCAAGGCTTACACTGTACTGTTCACTAAATGTTCCGGTTATACGTTTTAAGCACTAGTGGTGATTCATAGTTCTAGGGAATAGTTCTGTGTGACATAACAAAAACAGTTCAGTTCAGACAAAAGAGAAGTAAGTAGCAACTTTTGTTTCTGAATAACATCATGTTAGTTTCATGGTGTGGATTCCATGCAGTAAGTTTAGGGATCAGGGTTCCCAATCTAATCAAATATATATCATATATATATCATATATACAAATATATATCATATATATCAAATACATATATATATATATATATATATAAATATATATATATATATATAATGCAATTTGCATGTGACAAACGTTACAGTAAATGGCTAAACTTTACACCTGCTGTTAATGTTGATTCCACATGACCTAAGCAGATCTGTGTATTAGCGGAATGGTTGATCAGTAAGTGTGTGCTCCAAATGAACTAAGAAACCTTGACAATAATTTCAGCATTTACATGTCCTGTGTGACACAGGTTCTCACTCGATAAACAGTTTTATGGGATCCTTCAGAGCACTGAGAGCAAGCTATCACTAGATGAAGTAAATGTATATTTACAATTGACTGAAACAAAAATTTGCAAATGAATCCCATCATGTGGCAACAAAGAAGGGCTTTATTAAGTTCAAAATTCACATGCAATCAGTTACTGATACCGTTTCCATGCATACCTCTAGGTAAAATCTGAGGTTGCTGTATTGTTTTCCAAATGGACACAACACAAGTTATTTCCAGCAATTGCAGGAGAGAGAGAGAGGTAACCCGAGCCCCGAATGTGAGTGGAGGGATATTTCCTGCACTGTGTGGGCTAATGCATGTGTAATTGTCTGAAGTGGCCTTTCATGACATCATGAATCAGAATCTATTGCACACAGTGAATTTCAAGCTTCCTTCTCAGCATTCATTTACTCTACGAAGCAGCACATTACAGGAAAGGGCACACAGGGAACTTTGCTCACAGTGTGAGCACTGAAGATCAGAATGTCTCCACAACGCAATCTAGCAAATGGACTCACATCAGGAAACATGGTCATGCTTGAATAATTCATTAGATACAACAGACAGTGGCAAATAATAGCTGTTTCTTGCTGATTCAGTGGTCCCATCTGACTCCTGGTTCTGTCTTTTATAATTAAATGCTTTTTAGTCGCAGCCTCAGACAGCATGTCTATAGACTGCCAACAGCTCACTCGCCGACCATTTAATACGTACTGCACAATAAACTGAAAAGCATTTCCTCAATTTGGCAAGCTCAACTCTGATTGGCTGCTTTATATAAGGACACACAGGGGTTTTAACAGTCTGCCAAGAATTTTTTTATTCAAATGTACATTTATTCATTTAGCAAACGCTTTTATCCAAAACAATTTACCAAGAGAGAAGCATTTAACATTTAACAGCAGCAAGCCTGTAGTTTAAGCCTGTAGCTACATTAACAAGTGTAAATAGTTGTGATGCTAGGGATACGGTGAACAGTAGAAGATTTTGCTCCAAGGTTAAACATTGGAGCATTAGGGATTAGTCAGGTGTCTGTGAAACAGTTGTGTTTTAAGTTGTTTCTTGGGTTGTGATGGTCTTGGCAGATAGGCTGGCAGCTCATTCCACCAGAGAGGAATAAGGTATCCAATTGATAGGAATACTTCTGAAAAAGGTCTTTGGATTTGAGTGAGTTATATCTGTAAAACAAAAATCATAATTTTGAATGTGCAAAAATGTTGATTGTATAAAATAAATGCACATGCATTTTATGTTTTTCTCTGGTCTGACTGCTGTTGCATTATTATTATTATTTCAATTACTGTGGTTAGGGCAGTTGTGGCCTACTGGTTAGTGAGTTGGGCTGATAATCAGAAGGTTGCTGGTTCAATTCCAGCACTGGGGTGTTGCAACTGAAGTGCCTACTTCTAAACAATTCAACTAAACAAGCAAAAATACATGCTTTTTTTCTTTCAAGTATCTCACTTGCTTTACAATGAAATTACCAAGCTTTTCATAAAATTGAGTTTTGATTTGATTTTATAAGAGAAATAATAAGAAATTGTTGCTTACTTTCCTGTTTCACAATTGACAGACCAAGCATGCAGTTTCTCATTAGTGACTGCCAGAACATCATTTTCTCTCTTTTTTCCTTCATAATAAAATGTAAATTTCAATGGGAATTTTTGCCTAATGAATCCAGACCATCTCTTGCAATTCCATCATCATTATGGAGAAATGTTTGGGTTCAATATAATAGATCAAAACAGACAGAGAGAATATTAGAGAAATAACAGAGATGGAAGCTCTCAGTAATGGTGTCACCACCTGAATTGATGATCTTCTGTTGTAGGACTCCAAAGGAAACAATTCCTTCAGACAGCAACATTGGAGCTTCTCACAGATCGATGCCAATCGCCTGTTTCTCCTTTTATTGTCTGTTAAGCCAATGACAAAAGTCAAAACACTCCATTTATCTTTAGTTTAACTCTGTAGCTGCTGGTGGCAGCCTCTGAATATCCCTTTATATTAACAATGGCTGCTGGATATTGAACTCCTTATATCAACTTCAATAAAGGCTGATCAATATCCTGACATTTAGCAGAGGGCAGCATTTACACAATTTTATCTTCTTTTGCTTCTCACAATCTGTTTAATATGGGTACTAAATATGGTTCTATAGATCAGCATTACACAGAGGTCAATGAGCGGTTAGCAGAGAACGCTAAGGTTAACAAAGTAGTAAAGTTTATATCTTCGCTAAAGTCCTACCAGTCAAGGTCGTGATTTCTCACCACAACAATTTTGGTGATGAAAGCGTGTCTGTGTGTGTTTGTGTCTTGCAGCCAGAAATTCTGGGATTACCCAACACTGACGATACTAAGACAATCTGAAAGTTCTTTGACTTTTAAAAGATTTCCCTCTGGAAGCCTGTATGAGCTGTGTGAGAGTAGGAGCAGAAGTTTAAACAGCAAAGGATTCTGGGATTTTCTGATGAAGAATTACTTTCATCTTGTCATTCTACACAGTAAACCGAACTGTTATAAAAGATTGTAAAAGTTGGTTGCTGATAGACGTGTAATGCAAACCCCAGAAGAAAAGCACAATAATTATATTTATTGCATTGAACGTGCACATGGAAGTTGTCATAAGTCTATAATGTTAGGGAAAACATGCTTTCCATATGCCCCACTTCTGTGCCAGGTATATGTTTAAAAATGAAAAAAAAATTTATCATTGTCCTCTTCAAGGTGTTGTAAATACCTTGAAAAAATAAATAAACTAGATAGGTACATTGAATCAATTGACAAAAAATGTGAATGATGCTTGTCGTGGCAAAACTCGGACCAGAATATGTCAATGATGTTTACATGTTTTAACACATAGATACACTACAAACGGCTTATTTATGATGTTAGGGGGTTGCTAGGGTGATCTAAATGGTTGCTAGGGTGTGGTCAGGAAGTTGCCAGGGAAATACCTGAAGCCCACTGACAGCCTGAATCAAATAAGCCCACCCACGTCTCTTCAGTGTTTCAATGCTGAAATATAGCCAATTAATGTTGGTTGCTAGGCTGCTAAAAATGGTTACTAAGGCATGACTGGACAGTTTCCATGGTAATAAAGATTATTTGCCAGTCTGAGTCAAAAGAGGCCACCCACTTGTCTCTACGATGCCTCTCACCTTTTTAATGGAAGTGAATAGGGTGGTTGCTAGAGTACTGTCACTGTTTGCTACGGCGTGGCTATGAAGTTAAAATGTTACAATTTGTTGTTGCTTACTAAACCGAGTATTATAATTCCACCATCAAGTGGAATCCACCATCAATGTTAAATATATGGAATTTTTCGTCCACTTTTTTGTACACCCTAAAAACAGTGTACCTAAAAACGGTGTACCAGTGTACCCTGTCCTGATCGCTTCTAAAAGTCAAAGCACACCCCACCACAATAAGCCGTTCGATTTGACACCTCATTCATGGGTCTACAACAAACTGTGAGGGACGAGTAGCATCTAGAAATTTTGTACAGAAAAAGATGATGTCGGATAATAATATTGATGCTTTGCTTTGCAAGCACCACTAATAAAGGAATAGTTCACCCCTCTAAACTTCTGTCATTATTCACTTAATCACACATTCATATTGTCCAGATATGCTGATTGAGTCATTACGGTTACTGTCAAAATGTACTGAGGATCTTGCAAAGAGTCTGTTTTTGTAAGAGAAGCCAGCTAAATTAAATACTGTATCTGATAGCAAGCCACAGCACATGAGTAAGGTCTTATGATGAAGTTATAACTATGATTATAACTATTAACAGCACTAAAAGGACAAACCTAATAGGTATAAAAGGACCATACAGGGACAATATGACCCAACCAATATTTTGCTTGCCCGTTTAAAACTCACCACCACAATGCTATGGTGTCTGTGGGTGTTGCCAGGGTGTTGATATTCGGTTGCTAAGGTGCTCTGAGATATTTTTAGCATGTTGCTATGTGGTTGCTAGGGTGTTGTGTGTGGTTGCTTACTAGCACAAGTCAAAAGAGCCTTCACTGAGTCTCTATGTTATTGTAGTTCCTAAATATAATTCTGATCCCTCTATAAATAAAACAAATCTCAAAGATTTTCCTGCCAATGTTCACCTTCACCATTTGAAATCTGTAAGTCGGTAGCAGTAATGCTTATCTAAGCAAACACCACTAATTAGCCAAATAGATTTAATGGTATTAAGCATGTTTTATTAATTTCATACATTACTGCATTCATTTCCTTAATATTTTCCCACAAGTGAGAAATCTGAAAGATTGAGATAAAAAGGATTAAAATCAGAACGTGAAAACATCTCAGCAGAACAACTTGTTTCCCAGGAAAACATGCACAAGTTTCTCAAAAAATCTCACTTGCTCTTCACCAGCAAACTCTGAATGAAGACATGATGTAACATGACCCTCTGCAGTTCTGTCTCTCCTGAGGGCAAGAAGAAGCCACTGTCAGAGTAAACTTTTCATTTCCTGCCTCTCCTGAATGATGTCAGGCTTTCCTCTGTTGGACAAAGGTATATGTTTTAGAATGACAGAGAGACAAAAGCAATCATGCTTTGAAATCAACCATGAAATCAAAATTAGAACTTTGTGGTGTTTAGTCTAAGTCTGTTAGCTTCAGGGGCCATGGATATGCTAGTATACTCCTAAAATGTGTCAAAATTCAGTTTTGGCAGATATATTTCATTTAAAATGTGCTGTTTTTCTCTTCCAAGAAAACAGACCATGAATATTGATGACTCATCCCACACTCAAGGGCATATACACATTTTTGTCCAATAAAATACTTGCTGGGATGAGAATTTCCCTCCCCCAATACCACCTGCCACCTGCAGTAGTAAGCAGCAAATCATCATAGTTCACAACGTGACACTAAAGGGTATTAGATATTTAATAAGAAAGTGATGAACCCTTTAATATGAATAATACCTCTGGTCTACTGGCACAGATATTTGAAGGTAACTTTATTATCCCCTTGAGTGCTCAGGCTTTTTACTGCCCCAGAAGTCTCACATAGCCAGACTTTTGACTTAGGCACAAAGTCTGATCAGGCTTGCAGATTATTCTGCCCAGGAGCTACCTTTTAGATATGAAGAGTCCTGTGTAGCAGCACAATAATATATTGGCACAAGGAAAAACACATATTAAAAGTATTCCCAAGTAGTCTATATCAAAACACCAAAACATTACTGTACAGGTTCGTAAACGTTGTGATCAGTTTCTGTCAAAACAATGTTTTTCACAGACACAAAACAAAGCAAATGATATCAGTTTGCTCATCAGTATTTAAATTGTTTAATTCTCTATGCATCCTACAAATATTCTCAAACAAACCTCCCAATCTCACAATCTTCAGTAAAACCAGGCTAAGACGACTCTAACAGTAAGATAAGACAGCATGTTAAGTATGTACCACCACAAGCTTGCAAAGCATTGGCCGAGCATTCGTGTTGCATTCAAGAATTCGCCTACAGCATGTTTCTGGCCTCCAACTGATGTCCCACTATGACCAGTGTGCTTCCTGTTCTGTTTTCAAAGCTAGAGCTAGAGCGTGCACAGTCACTAATGAGAAGCAATTTCTGGCTGAGAACTAATGCTTTCACAGATCCTCTGAGAAGCTCCTGTGTACTTTCTCAGGAAATCTTTCCTTTTGTGCCACAGGCCAAAACAAGCCTGCATCTCAGTGCCTTCTCTACAAGAGGATCACAGTACTTACTTTAAAGAGCAGTAATTCATTTGTCTTGTGAATCCGTAGTGCTAAGAGGCTGCTGGAGCAGGTGTCTGGCAGAGACAGCAGTAGAAACAATAAGAGGGTGGGGGCTTTAAATCTGCCTTTGGATGCGCATTTGCACCGCAAGAGGCCAGCTGATGAGGGAGATGAGATCATTACTATAATTAAACCCTCTGCTGCGTTTATTAAACAGCTTATTTAAGTTGACGTTGTGAGATGATTCATTATGGGAGAACTAGTACACCAGATTTTTGATCAGACTGGTACTCTCTGTTCCAGCTGGAAGTATATACTTTCTGTCCTAATTTAATTTGTCTAAATGATAGGCATCAGTCTGTTGTGTTTTTAACCATAAAAATGCATTGATGGCTCACCCGGAAGGTGTGTTCACAACAAATGCAAAGTGCATTAAAAATGGCAAGCACGTTCATAGAAAGCATGTAGATAGACAAACACATACAATAAAAGGTGTTCACCAGTGTCCTAATCAGGCAGCCAAGGTTTGGCTGGTTAACGTAGCCTCTGCTGGTAGATCCCAGGTAACAGGGAATGTTCTCAGAAAACTGGCTAATATTAGCACTGCTAATACATATTTTTGTCATATTTTTCATTAGCCAATGATAAAAAAAATGCACAAAAATGTTATTCTTAAAGTGTTAGTGAAACGCTTTAACATTTCAGATGTTTTGAATGTTTCTTAAATATTCAAAATAACATTCAAATAACAATCTGGATGGAACATACACAAATGTATTACTTAATGGAAGCGGTCTTACAAACTCAAATTGTTATCAATAATTTGTATAAATGAAGCACTCTTAACAAATCATGGTATTTATAGCACAGGTGATTGGCTAAAAAAATGTTTATGCAACCGAGTGCCTGTGAAGCGAAGATGGAAGGATCCAGGTCATTTAATTCCAGGGCTGAATGCACCAGCTGAATAATTACTATTAAGATGAATGTAAATGCTAATGGAGAGCACTCTCCAGATAGATCCTTGTTGTTTTAGCTATCATGCTTTGAGCTCCCACAATGCATTACACACCTGGGGCATCTGTACCATTATTTCTAAGTGCTTGTTATAGATAAATGTTTTAGTCATCATAATTTTGTTCCTTACCCAATTATTGAGCTATTATCCTGGATCTGTGTCCTGGATTCAATCATTAGAATAGTTCAGTTGGTTTCTGAAGTTTGGCACAAGTATTTTGGAGATCATTTATTTATAACAAACCCTTGAGGTTTGGATAATCATGATGGTGGCTCAAGTGTTCAATTTTGAAGTATTTGTATGTGCATACTTAATATAACAAAGTTTATCATAAAAATGAAATGGTGTCTGCAAATGAAATCATTTGTATTTATATTTATTGTATCATATTTGTTGATTTTACACTTAAAATGAAGCTGCAACTCCTGCGAGCAATTTATTTTGTAAAAGAAATAATGAGAAATTGTTGCTCACTTGCCTGTTTCCTCCCTCTCAGGTCACTGTCACAACTGACAGACCAAGTGTGCAGTTTCTCATTAGTGAATGCTAGAACATAATTTTCAGTATTTTTCATGTTAAAATGTACATTTCTATTGGGGATTTTTGTTTAATGAATCCAGACCATCTCTTGCAATTGCATTACCATTATGGAGAAATGTTTGGGCTCAATATACTACATTAAAACAGGCAGAGAGAATATTAGAGAAATAACAGAGATGAAGGCGCTCAGTAATGATGTCACCACCTGAATTGATGATCTTCTGTTGTAGGACTCCAAAGGAAACAATTCCTTCAGACAGCAACATTGGAGTTCCTCACAAATCGATGCCAATTGCCTGTTGCACCTTTTATTGTCTCTTAAGTCGATGATGGGAATCAAAACACTCCATTCATCAGTTGGTGGCAGCCTCCAAATTTCTCTTGATATCAGAAAAGGCTGCATGATATTGATGTTAAAATCCACATATGCTGTTTGTCTGTGTATGGTTGTGCTTGTATTGCCAAACATTCTAATATACAGAGATTCCTCAAATGTCTTTTAAAATACAGTCACTCTACATGATTAAAGTTTTTATGAAAATATCTGAAAATGCAGATTAGAAATTATTTAGATATGCTGTAAAAAACATTTAAATATACAGCGTAACCAATAAAATACATTGCCGCATATCAAAAATAGAAATGGGGCGTAATAGCTGCTTCCAGTGTAGACTTTTGAGATCACACATTTGATATCACACATTTGAGATGTGCCATGGTGTAGACAAGGTGTAACAGCACTCTTTCATTTTCCGAAAATATTACCATGTTTGCAAAACTAGCAACCATAATGCAGGGTGTCATTTATTGCTAGCATATCGGTAAGTTGTTGTTTTTGGCTAAAGTCAAAAGAGCCCAAGTCTCCCACACTTTAAAACAACCTTAAACTTAGTGTGGGCAATATTAATAGTGATGCTTGACTTACAGCACACAACACTAATTAGCAAACACTTGGAGTTTAAAAGTATAAGCACACAAGTTAGCACAAGTTATGTGAGTTTGAGATCCCCATGATCAGGTGAAGTGAACATAGATGAGTGTCAGAACTGGCTCTTCCCACACGGAAATAACCTATATAAACACATATGTTTTAATATAGGTTTTGATATAGGTTTTTAATATATGTGACATATATAAAATTGGCCGTTTTCCTATATTATATGTACATATATGCACATATATGCACATATAGGTTCTTTCCATGTGGGTTTTCCAACGCTCTTAATAAAACTCCCTGTGGCCCTTCTGGGCTTCTGTACACCAACTGTGTGAGCTTACAGTGTCAATCTAACTCTCCTCATTAAACTCTGTGCCCTGGATTTGAGGGCTGTCCTACTAATCTATTACAGGAAGTGAGAGTGTTTTTACTGGAAACACTTGGCAAACAGTGTGACACACTGTCCAAGTTCTGCTGAACATTTTTGCTATATACAGCAAGTGACTGCATCATCTGAATACGAGATATGAAATGTTTATCTGCATGCTACAAAATCCACTTGATGATGTGAATATTACAGCGCATATAGGCTATGCACACACTCAGACAGACAACCTAATATTATTCTTTAGTTTTACAAGAGGGAACTCTGCACGCTGTGTGTCCAGTGAAGCTCTCCAGCATTCTCTGTGTGTGGTGGCCATGCTGACAGATGGCACTGCCCATAGTGTTGGTCTTGTGCCACGCCACAGTCTTTAGAGGGACGAAGCCTTACTGTTCAAAGTGCACAAAGGCTTAACGACAGAAACATCACTGTATTAACAAAGCTAAAGGCCTAATCTGGACAAAACACACTTCCAAAGGTCTTAGGGAGAGGCATGGTGGGAAATTCGGTCAGTTACGTAGGCGACAATCATATGTAAACTCAACAACATAATGGAGGCCCTGATCTAACACTTTTGATTACCTAGCCATAACCACAGCAACTGTGATGACTAATATTTTTTATACCTCTCATTGTAGTGGAGAAAATAATGACAAGCCCACCCACAGCGGCGTTCAATGCCTGTTCCCCATATTAGATTTTACAATAACGATGTTGCATGTTGCGATGCAGTCGTTTCCCAAGCTACCATATCAAGCGTGTTAGTTTCATAATGCGTTTCCGTAATTTCTTTCACATTGGCTTCTGTGTAAAGTACAACGTGAAATTAGATAAGAAATTCCATGACTGGATTTGAGGAAAATTGGCAAATGTTACATCTCCGTGTTGTTTAAGCAAGATTAGAAAATAATTTAAAGTTGTAATCATTTGGAATCCCTTTATCTGAAAAGAAGAGATTTTTTCACTGTTGTGGTTTGCATAGAACAGGCAGTGCCGTAAAAGCACACAAATATATTTCATTGTGACTTTGCAACTAAACAGTTTAATATAACCGAATATTTTCAAGTATTTTTATTATTTTTTGTACTCTGCATTTTAGCAACAACATTTCCGTTTTTGTAAAGTGAAATATATATATATATATATATATATATATACACTCAAAAATGACTCTTCACTGAACAAGATGAACAAGATGGCTGCCAACTTATTCAAATGTCAGTCAAAAGCAGTGGGATGAACTCAAGCGACCTACACGAAGAATAGCAAATGGCAGCTGGGGTGAAGTGCATAGCGAGGACGTTCAGAACAGCTAGAAAGCTAGAAAAAGCCCTTCATCAATGAGAAGCAAAGAAGAGCTAGGCTGAGGTTTGCAAAAGACCATAAGGATTGGACCGTAGAGGACTGGAGAAAGATCATCTTCTCGGATGAGTCCAATTTCAGCTTTGCCCAAAACCTGGTCGTTGAATGCTTAGATAGAGACCTGGAGAGGCCAATAAGTGCCTACACAGTGTCTCGCACCCACTGTGAAATCTGGTGGAGGATCTGTGATGATCTGGGGGTGCTTCAGCAAGGCTGTAATTAGGCAAATTCGTCCTTGTGAAGGGCGCATAAATCAAGCCACATACAAGGTTGTCCTGGAAGAAAACTTGCTTCCTTCTGCTCTGACAATGTTCCCCAACTCTGAGGATTGGTTTTTCCAGCAGGACAATGCTTCATACCACACAGGCAGGTCAATCAAGGTTTGGATCACCAGATCAAGACCCTGTTATGGTCAGCCCAATCTCCAGACCTGAACCCCATTAAAACCTCTGGAATGTGATCAAGAGGAAGACGGCAAAGCTGAGCTGTTTGAATTTTTGTGCCAGGAGTCAAACAGTCAAAAGACTGGTGGAGAGCATGCCAAAACGCATGAAAGCTGTGATAAAAAACAGGTTTATTCCACCAGAAATAAATTCTCTTCCAGAACTCTTCCTAAGTTAAAACATTAGTATTGTTTTGTTTAAAAATTAGTATGATATTTTGCATTATTTTAGTTCTTAAAACACTGCATATTTTTTGTTGTTTTGACCAGAGTTTATTTTCTGCAAATAAATGCTCTAAATGACAATATGTTTATTTGGAATTTGGAAAAAAATGTTGTCAGCAGTTTGTTGAATAAAACAACCATGTTCATTTTATTTAAACACATACCTAGAAAGGTTAAAACCAGAGAAACTGATAATTTTGCAGTGGTCTCCTAATTTTTTCCAGAGCTATACATTTTTTTGTCAGAGAATGTCAGAGACACATCTCTCTTCTAGAATTATCTCCACAGTAAGATATTTCCTTTGCCATTGTAAATCAGTTCCTGTCACATTTCTTTTGAAACGTATTTATTATTTAGTTTTACTGACGAACCTTTTGAAACAATTATTTTGTCTTTTAAATATAATTACTTTCCTTTCTTAAACGTAAACGTCTTTAATGCTACAAAATGAGAGGGGCCAATTATCATTGCATATTCTTGATAGCTGTATTTTGTATGTATAGATTATGGTTTCATTTTACTGCATGAATTGACGTCTGAGAGAAAAGCATATGTAAGTGGTGTCAGACCTCCGCTGAGAAGAAGAATACAGAATATTCTTGGATGCTGAGTTTCTTTCAGTGGGCCACTCAACAAAACATGCACTTTTATTTCCATTCATCTCACATTTTTAAATGAATGCTGATCCGCTCTCTTAAACACACCATTTTAGACACAGCCATTTTCAATTTTAAAAGAAGCCCCAGTGGTTGTTAAGATAGGTTTAATGAAGTCTCTGACTGATTGTTGTTGTTCTTGCCCCCCACCCCTCACCCACCTTGTTAAGATCAAAGGCAGGGGCTTGAGGAAGGCTTGAATAGCCCCCAATTAGGTGGAACGTGACTTGCCAGTCATTCTGTGCATTATTGTGAAGACAGTATATTTGTATTCCTGTTATGGAGGGCATTCAATGATATGTTGTGTTCAGTGATGCATGTGTCCTGTTTCAGTTAGGTGTTGTGTGTAGTAAACTCTTCATACTCACTACACAGTGTTTCAGCTTGTTTAATCATCCACAAACCTGAACTGGTGAATAAAAAAATGTCTGGGCCATATTTAGCATAAATAAATTGATGCCTATTTTAGGACCATTAAGATTTTTCACATTGTGACATTATTTTCAAGACAAGCACTTTTTAAGCAAAGTTTCACAAAACAAACTAACACAGAATAGGTATGCAAATAATTTTTTTTGGGGGGGGGGGTAAACTAACCTCTTAATTGCTTTAATGGAAAGTGTAACATTTTATAAGCATAAAGGCTTCATTTTTTTCTTTTTTATCATTTTATCATTCAGCATCATCATTTTTCATTTTATCATTTAAAATATGGTCTTATTTCCTGACAGAGTTTTTGAAATTTACCCAAATTGAAATTGACCAAAAAGTAAGCCCAGGCGGCACATTTCTGAATACTTTAGGTTAGGATCAAGATCATTACCAAAACATTTACAATTATGGTTAGATTATACAGTGCCTTGCAAAGGTATTCATACCCTTAAACTTTTCCACATTTTATCACATTACAACCACAAACTTAAATGTTTTTTATTTATATTTTATGTAATAGACCAACACAAAGTAGCACATAATTGTGAAGTGGAAAGAAAATGATACATGGTTTTCAAAATTTCAAAATGTGGTGTGCATTTGTATTTATCCCCCCTGCGTCAATACCTGCGTCAATACTTTGTAGAGCCACCTTTCGCTGCAATTACAGCTGCAAGTCTTTTGGTGTATGTCTCTACCAGCTTTGCATATCTAGAGACTGAATTTTTTTCCCATTCTTCTTTGCAAAATAGCTCAAGCTCAGCCAGATTGTATGGGGAGTCTTGCCACAGATGCTCAATGGGATTTAGGTCTGGACTTTGACTGAGCCATTCTAACACATAAATATTCTTTGATACAAACCATTCAACTGTAGCTCTGGCTGTATGTTTAGTGTCATTGTCTTGCTGAAAGGTGAATCTCCTTCCCAGTCTCAAGTCTTTTGCAGCCTCCAACAGGTTTTTTTCCAGGATTGCCCTGTATTTAGCTCCATCCATCTTCCCATCAACTCTGACCAGCTTCCCTGTCCCTGCTGAAGAAAATGTTCATGGTGTGTTCAGGGTGATAAGCAGTGTTACTTTTCTACCACACATAACGCTTTCCATTTAGAACAAAAAGTTCAACTTTGGTCTCATCTGACCAGAGCACCGTCTTTCACATATTTGCTGTGTCCCTTACATGGCTTGTGGCAAACGGCACTTATGTCTTTCTTTTAACAATGTCTTTCTTTTTGACACTCTTCTATAAAGGCCAGATTTGTGGAATACACGACTTATAGTTGTCCTGTTGACAGATTCTCCCACCTGATAATGGATTGAACAGTGCTCCTTGAGATGTTCAAAGCTTGGGATATTTTTTTATAACCTAACCCTGCTTTAAACTTTTCCACAACTTTATCCCTGACGTGTCTGATGAGTGCCCCGATCTTCATGGTGCAGTTTGTTCACTAGTTCACTAAGGCAATTGATTGCACTGGATTTTATTTAGGGGTATCAGAGTACATGTGGCTGAATACAAATGCACGCCACACTTTTCAGATTTTTATTTGCTTATTTACTTTTATTTGCTTTTTATTTGCTTGTCATTTTTGTTTCACTTCACAATTATGTGCTACTTTGTGTTGGTATATCACATAAAATCTCAATAAAATACATTTAAGTTTGTGGTTGTAAGGTGACAAAATGTGGAAAAGTTCAAGGGGTATGAATACTTTTGCAAGGCACTGTATATATCCTGACAGTCAGGCAAATTTTCCACTGTGATATTGTTTGTCTTAATTGAAATGTTCTAATTAAGAATGCTAGAATGCTCATAAGAATGCTCATCTTGGACGTTTGAAGAATAATCTTCCACCACAGACTGTCCCAAGACAATTACATATTGAATCTTTTTAACACTCAAAAATATCTGTTTATATATAATATATATATATATAATGGAGAATAAATCTCCTGCTTCTCATATGTTTCTTCTGACCTCATGTTTTAGTTTCTTTAGAATCTGACCTCTGTCTTACACACGTCTCCTCTAGTCTCCTCAAAACCGTGTCTCAAATTGCATTTAGATTTGCTAACATAACTAGATTATCAGAACTATGCTACATAAGTTGTAAGAATGTTTTCATAACGTTTCCATTAAGTAGCAAAAATGTTAAAAATGTTATTTTGAAAGTTTTAGAAACGTTCAAAACATCGAAACTTTCTATTTTGTTTGACACCTTTTGTACCATCATTTAAAACTTAAACACTGTTTTTTATTCTCCTTTGCAAGCACTGGCCTTTCCCTCCAGGAAATGCAAATCCACATCATTTATACAATTATTACATGCGTATTTCAAAGAGGTACTGTAATTTCCTCCTGCAGCATCACATATTTGTTTCCGGCCACAGTTGTCATGGATATCTGCCTGTTGAGATGGCACCCAATTGGGGCTTTGTTCCTTGCAGGTCTGTGACAAGCAAATGATATTGTGGAAGCACCGTAAGCCGCTTCCAGGAAACAAGGAGACACGCAGTAGAATTAGTATTCAATGTTTCACCTCCCACTTGATGTACGACTTCAAACATGGCTCCCACCTGAGAGAGAACTACCTCTGTAAATAACTTACATTAGATCTGTTTAATAATAAAATTTTAGTCCATGCCTCCTACTCTAGATTGGGGCAAGTTTCTGGAGCTTTTTTAAAATAAATGCATTTTCATTACTGTGGTTTCTGGAGGTTTCTGACTCGGAATTATTTGACTTCTAGAACAATGGCTCAGAAGCCTTGAAAACCGATTCAGATTAAGGCATTTCTAATTGGTTTGATTTTCTTCTTCTAATGTATTAATATGCTAATTGATTAGCTTGCTGGCCTCTTTTCACATTAAAGGGGGCACACAATGGTTTAAAGTGGCAAACCATTAAAAGATTAGAGGCAGTGAAGGTCTAAAATCAGAAAAAAATATTTTAAGGCATAGTTCAGCTTGTATATAAGGCTGAAAATTTCACACTGATTTTAATTTCTCAAAACTCAGGGGAAAACTCATTTAATTAATCAAAACTCAACTTTGCATTATTTGCAAATTTGCATTAATTTAATAATATAGCCATTTTAACACACTCTATGAATATAATCTTACAAGTGTAACAGATGTTTTCTTTCACTGACATTTTGCTGGGGGATAGTAAATAATTAAAACTGCTGTAGTTTTTTGTCATTTTTGTAATACCGCAAATGAACCAATGCTTAAAATTAACCAACTATCTGACAAATATCATTGAATAAGAGCACACCTGTTTCTGTGTTAGCCCTAGGCTTGAAAAAAAGAATCAGGGGACATTTTATCAGGAACACCTTCTGCTTGTCAATGATGTTGTGCCTATGGATTTTGACATCAGGTGGGCTGACATGTCATTGGGGAGGCGGAGTTTTGGAGAAGAGGATGTGTGGTTGAAGTAACAGTGACAGAACAGTTATAATTCCAGATTAGGTAAACATGTTAAGGAAATTAAAAATCTACACCCAGTATACATTTGATCTAATTTAACTTAATTGTACACATTAATTTTGACAGGTGTGTGCACTCTACAAAGCCAGTAAATGCTGGAAAATTAATTAATTCGTAGACACTATTGCTTGTTCACAGAACACAGAAAAAACTGTTGTGTTGTCACATGACTGGTTCATTACCATCACTACCAGTCAAAACAATTTCCCTCTGGGAATCATACCGACACCAGTAGACCATCACAGAATGATTTGCAGAGATTACACTGATAATAATGAGATCAAGAATATGTGAATCTTTTGGCCAATTTGCATAACAAAATTAGACTTTCAGAGCAGTACAGGGATAAAGCGTGCTGTTGAAGTGGAATTTAAAGTTATTTAACTGTTATAATTAAGTTCACTGTGTACATGGACCAAGCAGATGACCCATTTGCATGACAAAAGTGCAAGTTTAAAAGCATGACATAAACATAAAACTAGCTAGAGAAGGCCTTGGAACTGTGAGTGCTGCTGTGCTGCCATCAGCCAATCAGTGTTACTCAAGTGATTGACTTAAAAACTTCCAAGACCGGTGCTCAGCACGAGCCGACTGCCATTAAAATTAATGGAAAGGCTTACAGATCATTTTCTGCAGGTATTATAGAAATCCTTGTATTGCACAGTCACAGAACACCACAGAACAGGACATGTGAAGGACATAGGCAGAAAAACACTCCATCAACCAATCAATAAGTGTTGCACACCAGGCAGAGGTATAACACTAATAATAACACTGCTAGTGCTACACTTCAAAATCGGCACATTTATGAAGGGAGAGAAACCATTACAAACTTAAAGCTTACATTCAACACTGAAAACTGTAAGCATCTCTAAACAGTGATAAACTGACAGATAATGTATATGTCAATTTATTAAGTTTCACTTTTCCAAAATGGTGCATGTTTCCAAAATGATAAATCCACTGTCAGCCCACATCAATTTTTGAAACGAACTGTAAGGAGAGTTTTCAGGCTACTGGTCAGGAACAGCCGAGTGACAGTGAGACTGTGGTCTTCTCAAGCATGCACAGAAGGCTGAGCGGCTACAATGAGAAGACAGCAGCAGTCTTTCCAAGACCATATACGACTTTTAAAACCTTTAATAAAAAGTTTTATCCATGTTATTCCCAGAGTAGTGGCCAATGTGCACACAGCCTCCAAAATATTAGCAGTAATACCTTAAGGGGAACTTTAGTGGTACATTTATGCCATAATTTTTCAGCGTCTTTCCTCTGAAGACCTTAAGAAGCCAATCAAAAGTTTTAAGATATTAAATTCTCTCAAAACTCTAATGAAGGATAATTCAGATCCTTTATTCAGATGTTTGTTTGATTAATATCTCCTCAGGTTTTTGTCTGGTCTCTTATTACCAGCCAGTGCATCTCATAATTCTTTAAAACAGATCTCCTAAATCAAAACACATTCATTCAGGCTGCCCACCTGTCTTCCTGACCACTAGTGGATGCTATCACATCATACTTGCAATGAATAGATAACATATTTAACAAATATAACAAATATTGTACACAGTATGCACATTTTCTATGACATAAAATATCCTAATGGTCTACTACACTTGCAGTACCCAGAACACACCACATCAGTCCCACAGTGCAATACTGCATCACACAATGCAATGCTCACAACCCTCCTTTTTTAGCGCAAGAACTGGAAGTAATGTCAGCTGGGATTAAACTCACTCTGACTCACTTTGTTTAATCAGACTGCTCTAAAATAGGACACTTTATGAAGACTGGATTTAAGAAAAATAATGTATTTCCATGCTTCATGTAGTTAGATGTCATTGGCAGAATTAAACATGCTACATGCTAACATGCTATACATCTGACAACTGACAACAATGTACAGTAGTGTAGTACTGTTTGAAACACTGTATTAACTGCTGCAATAGCATAACGCACACACCTACAGATACTATTTTTTATAGTAGTATTTGTTTCTTGAAGTAGCAGTATTTAACATATATGCAATAAAGGATGCTATTATATTGCTAGAATAAGTTCTTTGTCATAAACAATTTTCAAAAAACTTTCACTTTCTGTTACTTTAAGTAGTGTGGGAGAGAGCTTGTGAGATGAAAAATGATGAAAAATGTAAAAAAGTTTTTCAAACAGACACATCAGCAGTAGCAGAAAAAAAACAGACTATGACAAACAGATCTGTAATAGAACACAAAGCACATACTTCTGCATTATTATTTAGCTATTTATTATGCTGAGTTTCAGTTTACTTGTATCTCGACTTTGAAATTTTATATTGATGAATAACTTTTTAAGTTACACAACAAAGATCTAATTAATCAAATCTTCTCCACCAAAATGTCAAGCTTCCTTTTAATTGTTTCCACAAGAAGGTGCCTAAAGGCACAGGTTAGGATAACTGCCAACACTGCAGAGCAATTAGATGTTTTCCTACTTTAAAAAATGAATGTCTTTGATGTTACGGTGGGAATTCTAGTGTGATGAAAAACACAACATTCTGCCTGTGCTTCCGACCAGTCATTTATTGAGGGTAAATGTTTAAACACTTAATTTTACATCTCTGATTTACTGAGGTCATTGTTTTCTCAGATAACCTATTCTCTTCAAATATACAGAGATATAAAACTCAATATTTGATTTAGACAGACTTCTATCAGTGCTGCCTAGTCACTGCCAGTATGCTAATGTACTTTTAAGGTATAGTTCACCCAAAAATTATCTCAAAATTACAAAAACATCATTGCCTTTTAAATCTCTATGCTTGTATTTTTCCACAGAACACAAAAGTAGAATTTTTGAAGCATTGTTACACAGACATACAACTATACCTTTAATATTCATTGCACTACACTGTACATACCCATTTGTAAATGCACATTTCCATTGCATATATACATATTGTAAATCTGTGATAAATCTATACATGTCTATTTGTGAATTCCTGCTTCAGTAAACAGCAACCTGTATATTATGTTCATATCTACCTGCAATTTATATTATAGTTAATAGCAACCTGTATATTATGTTCATTTATTTGTACATTATAATTGTAGTTAATCTGTAAATTATGCTCACAGTACTTCTGTAATTATTATCCATAGCTTCTCCCTGTACATATCTCCTATAAGTGCACTTATAACTTATAAATTATACCTATATCCTGCACTTGCTGCTTATTGCACTCCTGGTTAGACCTAAACTGCATTTCGTTGCCTTGTACTTGTACATGTGTAATGACAATAAAGTTGAATCTAATCTAATCTAATTTGGTTTTTGGGGTAAACTATTGTTTTTTAAATGTTCAATGTTTTTGGGGGGTTTCATACTACTACAGTTACACTAAAGACCATCCAGGGAGATAAAGATCTCTCCCATCTCCAGATCCCATCTTTTGGCCTTTGTTGGCTTCATAGCAGCAGTCAGAGGTCAGTGGGCATTTTATTGATGCCCACATTGCATCTGCAGGAGCAGGATCCATTAAGCAGATTGGCTTTAGTGATGATCTTTACTAAAAGGCGGCTGCACACAGAGAGGGTCTTGGCAGGACACTGTCATGCTGCTGTTTGCTGTAGAGTAAATGCATGTGTAAATTCTTCAACCCATTTATCACATCATAAGACTGTTCTGTGGCCATATGGTTCTGGTGTCAGAAACACAGGGCTATTTGTATGGCAATACATTTGACAAGCTCAGGGTGCAAAATGTCCCTTATTTACTTATATGAATGATATACAGTGCATTGCTGCAGTGCATTGTATGAAATTGAGTTTTTCCATATGCAAATTCTCTCTCATTCTCTCTCTCTATCTGCCTCACTCTTTCTTTTTTCCTCTCACATTTTTTAGAAGACAGTCTGAGTGTTGGTCACTACCTGGTAACATGTGGGCATTTTTAACCCTACTAATAAACAGATGAATGATGACCCTGTGTAAAATAGTCAGAATGCAGAATTGACACCAGAGTGAAACCAGTTACGTATGTGTCAGTTTGACTTTATTCGCCTATCTGTGTTGTTATATCATGTCTGTATATGTGTGGGTGCTGAAGGTGGTGTAGCTTGTTCTTATAGCAGCTGCTTACAATTTAACTCATCCACATTAAAAAAAAATAACTCTGCAAGTGATTTGCAATTCCTAGATGGTGATAAAGAGGGAAAAGTTACAAACTGCAGCTTAAAAACAAAGCAACAAATGCAAACTGTGTTCCAGTGATTTTACCATGGTTAAACGCACAGCATGTAAACCCCACTTAGCCATGTTAAAATCATTTTAATACGTGACCTCTTGTGTCTTATTACTTTAATTTTAAATATAAAACACATGATAGAATACGCAATACAATATGCAATCAGTACATACTGTAAATACAAATTAATGTAATCGTGTGTCTAGTGCAATTGTAGTGGTTACATTTTCTCCTGGATATACTCTATATAATGCACTGTATGCGGAACAGCAACTTTTTCAAGGACAACAACAATATATACAAGAATGTTCAGAATGTTGACATGAAATGGCAGAGAAAGTTTCCATCTTTGCAGCCAATCAGACAGATCAGTCACTGCTAGAGCTGCTGTGATTGGAGGAGCGCTAGATTGCTAATGACACAGCAAAGGCTGATCAAATGTCATAAAAATGCCACGTCCCCTTGGGGTAAAATTAATACACAGGCAACAGGTCACAGTGAGTCCACTGCACAAGGTAAATAGGGCACAGCCTGGCCCAGCTTTTTATAGTTTGCTCACAATCATCACCAGCAAAATCAATTTGTTTTTTGCTGACGACTATCTCACTGACTTTCTTAGAGAATAGAACAAACAGAAGGGTTTTAAAAACAGTATAATTGATATGAAGGTGAGTATTTAGTATTTTGTTTTTTACACATTTGCACAATGTGATGCTAATTATCACATTGTATCGTTTGACATTAAAAAATTATAAAATCTCCCCAAATCTTTGATTAATATCTACACTTTTTATTCACAAACAATTCTTTTGTTTAATAATCAGAGTGTCACAGAAATAGATTTACAAGTAACTACTTCAAAGTAACAACATTTTGTCTATTTAATTACAGCTCTCTGCACAACTTGTCAAGGTGAATCCCTGTTGGCTGCTTTTCATTCCAAATTATATTTGTCTGTCTTTAAGATTTAAAAAAAACTAAATTCAATCAAGTGTGTCCAAACTTTTGAGTGTGTAAGCACAAGGCATAACACTGCAGAAATACATCCCCTTCATATTGAACTCTACATCACAGTCTACCTTTTTTTCTGTTTTGAGTTATTTTTTATCCCACTCTCATACCTGATGTGCTTTCATCAACAAATGAGTTTCAATTGAAGATAGCCTATTTCAGAAAAAAGACCCGGCAGCCTTTCTTCATGTCTGTCTTGTCACAGCATGGCAACTTTTTTCATTTTTTATTTTCTTGAGATACTTGAGGAGAAAATTTTAATGTTTTGTGTGGAGGAGTGTTTACCTTAAAAAGGTAGTTCATCTCTTTAAGTGTGCTTTGGAAACAAAACAAACGTACTGAGAACTCCTCTCACCCAGCCTACAGCTAATAATCAGTCTGAGGTTTTAAGTCATACATTTATATTAAGCTTTAAAGTTATGTTTTTACATTTGTACATACATAATTAGACCCCTGATGGTAACCAGTTTTTTAATAAAAGATTGCTTAAGATTTGTCATTATTTGTGGGCATTTAAGCAACCCTAATGCTGATGTTTTGGTTTAATAAAAGAAAACAAGTTTTTACCCCATAAATAGAGCATATATATATATATATATATATATAAAACACCTCAATTCTTGTGTATACGTGAACTTTACATTAGACTGATGTACATCAGGTACATCAGACTTTCTTTTTACTATAGTCCTGCTTTGTAATGGCTAAAGCAAGTGTGTGACATTAGTTTAGAACATTAGATTAAGATGTTTCGTACATTTTGTTAATTATCATTGCTTTATTAATATTATTAATTATACATTTTTCTTCATTTTATTTCACTGTTAAACATCTTTGGATATTTTGTATTTGTACAGCTGCTTTGTAACAATGTGAACCAGTGTGAAAAGCGCTATATAATAAACCTGAACTTGAACCCTGAGCTGCTTTGGATAAAGGCATTTGCCAAGTGCATTAATGTAAATGAGTTTCATATACTTTGGCCCATCATAAAATGATTCATTTGTGTCTTTAAAGGTTCTGGCTTTAAATAAACTTTAATTCAATAAAGTCAATAAAAGGAAACTTTTACTAAATTGTTAGTTGGCTAATTGTTAGTTGTGTATTTATTTGCTCATATTTATATGTTGTGTTGTGTTGTTTTATTTTCACTATGTTTAATGTTTAAATAATGTTGTGTTTGTGTACCTGTTTTGATAAATTAAAGATGCAAGACAAGCATACATTTCACTGTACCTTTTTATCAGCTGCAATGAAGATGCATGTTGGTATGATATACAGTGATAAACACCAGCTGCATTTTAATGTACGCCCTCGTAATCGTGTCGTAGGTAATTGAGTCATCAGTCTTCTAGTGTTTAGTGGCTCCAGTCTCTTGCTAGTGCCCGAATTTGCGTTCACAATATACTTATTCACTATACAAGGTGTGGAACAAGACACAGCGTCATTGTTTTTATTGTAAATGCTTACTGTACAATTTGGTTTGTAAGTATTTTAGGTACTGTTAATGAAAAACAGTAATCAATCTTGCCAGTGAATACTCATTTAGCTTGTTTGTGATGGTAAAGGCTACAAAACTACAGTTCCCAGCATTCTAAGGGGCAGCACAAGAATAATAAAATACAATGGGAAAAATCAAACACATACCTATTGTGCATCCTTTCCTGTACATTTTGTTACACTAGTGCCAAAAGGCTTCCTATCTTTGTTGCGAAGTAATAAACGTAGTTGTTAAGTGACCATAATAAACATCCTGAACACACATCACAGTGTAACTACAACTTCTCCAAAAATCTTAAAGAGAAACTTCCCAGGAGGCAATATATTTCTCCCATCTCTAGTGAGCGCTGTTTTTGTGCCTTGGTAAAATGTATCGTAATGTGAGAAAGGCCTTTGCAAAACCTGATCAACCATTGTTCTAGCCGAGAGGAATCTATGCCCCAAAACAATATACTGAAATATTGATGACGTGAACAGAAAATGCCAGAAGAACAAACACAGAGGCAGAACAGAGAAAAAATTAGAAAAGATGGTGAGAAGAAAATAAGTTTGAGAGAAAAGGTAAGATGAAGTTCAATCTGACTTTTCATTGACCTTTCATAAGAGAAGCCCACAGAGTAAATTTAGCTAATGGTGCGTCAGCACAAATGAATCCACAGTGTACATACTGCACATGCATACATGCACTTCAATACACCTGCAGTAAGTTACTGTCAGCAGATACTGTACGGTACTTAGAGACCATTTTAAGGCATTTAAATATTTTAAGATGCCTTCTTTAGGCCAAAATCAAAGGCACAAAATCGCCAGCACATGTGTTTTTATGGAGAAGGCAAACCCACAATGAATTGTGGTGAGCTCAGTAAAAAAAACATAGTGAACGAAGCAAAACTATACTAAGAAATCATTCAATACTGAATAAATATATATAGGAGGATATAAGAGAAGCACTTTAAAAGAATGCCATTTGCATCAGACATTTAGCCAATTGTCTGTGGATGTTCATAGGTTCATAGATAAGTTCATAGGTAATTGATTTTATCAAAGGTAAACTGTGCGTCATGTACTCAAATGTACTCAAAATGTATTCAAGTCCAACGTTCATTCAGTAAAGACAACCACAGAGTCTGTTTGCACTGTGCACAAAAAGCTCTATGTGTAAAAATATATTGTTTTTGAACATAATTATGGCTATGTATGTAGGAAGAAAACAAAATAGATAGGACCAGTTACCACAACATCATATCGCTCTCATAGCCAATTAGCAATATATAGCGGCAGGTGTTTGTTGAAACAGCATGTCGATCAGATCAGCCCAAGTGGGGTTAGTGTTATTAGCAGGTGAAGGGATGGGCTTTAAGCATACAAACTAAAAAGTATTTTTAGTATTTTTCTACCATGATGCATTTCAGAAAGTTGCATTTGAGGGCACTACAAATATGGCCATGGAGCAAACTGACTCATGTGTTGTCATGACGATCATTTTAAGATAATATAATACGATAATAAGTACAGCATAAAAAACAAGCCATAGCAAGTGGCACTGTCATAAATAGGACATAAACATTTACACACTATAATCATGACTGTCCTCTTCACACAAGAAGCACACTCACAATCATTTAAATTTCCACAGCACAGTGTATTAATAGTTAAAGTCATTACACTCAGGCAAATGAGTGATTTCAGAGCTGAGCTTTTCTATTGACTGTCTTTAGAGATACAGCCGTGTCAATTGACCTCAGTAATGCACAAATATGATAGCTCACAAAAAACAGGCATACATCTCTCAGGTTACTAATTACCATTGTATGGTCATCCGCATTTTTCCTTATTTTCTCATTAAATGTCACGGAAAACACTTTAACCTGTATTAAGTGGAAGATAATTACTACAAATCTCTTTATCTTCTTGCCTCACAAATACACACAAACTTAGGACTACAAGTAAATCTGTGTGTGTGTGAGCATTCAGAATTTGCAAAAATAAGCGTAACGCTCTTCACACTCATTATGTGAGTCCTGGAGGAGGTGATCTCACAGGCTTCTGAAGGTGCAACTGCTGCTGAGAGACACAATCATTCTGATGTCTGACAGGCACTTTTTCTACAAAGCGAATAATGAGAAAACGAAAAAGATGAGTTTTTAGTTGTTTCTTGAAAAAAATATTTGTTAATGCTTCCAAAAATCATTAGTATATGTTGAATTAGGTATTAATTTAGGTATTAGTACATGATTTTTTATGTACCCGTATTGTAAAATGATCCTCAAAAAACTAAGTCTAAACTAAATGAGTCTTTGTTTCTTGTTTGTTAATAAACTTTGTCTCATTACAGTCATCACTACTTGTTTTTAAGCAAGTTATGATGTTGTGCAGCACTATTCACCACAGTTTAATTTTCAGTAACTTGAAAATTAAGCATATTTTGGAAGAATCTGTATTGTTTCTGGGCATCACTGCTGAGACTAAGACATGCAGAAACAGTCTTAAAAAAGAGAAAACTGTATCATTTCACACTCATTCCAGCTGAAACTGTTGAAAGTGTGTGACATTTGGGTGAGGAGCTAAGAAAGATCTGCCAGGTGTTGCCATGGAAATAGTAGTCTTATATATTACAAATATTTGAACTTAGTATTTCATAAACCCAAATCTTGTGGCAGTTATCTGATAAATAATTCACTTTACCAGGCTGCAATAAAATGGCACAATTAATTTTTAGCGGGTTTATTAAAAAAAGGTTCAGATCACAAATCATGTTATAAGTGCAGTCTTACTTAAATCTTATTTAATTAACCAGTTTATGATGTTGTAGAATGAAAAGGTCTCATTTTTAGTTTCAAAGGCAACAAACAAGACAAAGACCTTATCTGAAGAAAATGTGAACATGTTTTAACTAAAGCTAATTTAAGTAAACAAACCGGCAAAAGCAATTTAATCATTTCTGTAATGTCCAAAGTCAAAGCACAAAGAATCAATTATGAATGCCACATTAAAGTCACATGGCTACAGACAAACTTTATAGGTACTTAGTGGATTTGTGTTTTTAAATTTGTGTGAGCAAATCTAAGAGATATGAAAATGCTGTCTTAAAATTCTCATTTGTATAGTATCTAGAATTTAGAGAGGACTCTTGATTTTTCTCATTTCCTGTCATGTAATTACCTCATCACACAAGTATTTTCATTCCATTTCATTTACTTAATCGCATCAACTTGCATGCAAGGTTTATTGTTCAGGCTCAGACTTGTGAAAATCAGTTTTTCAAAGAGCTGGCAGACTCTGCCTAAACATATTTCATCTTCTGTTGAGATGTTGGGCCTAAATTAGAGCGCTTGACTGAGGTAGTAACTCATCATTCCTTTATTAGGTAAAGTTGGGTTCTATTTTAACTGAGACTTAGGAATTTGATGTGTTTGCAATAAAGTTTGAAGTTGATTATATAGTTTTTTTTTACAGTTTTTCCTGTACTTCCCAATGAAACAGTAAATTGGGGAGGGACATACCTGCCCTTTTTTTAAAAATATGTTTATGTCACAGTCGTGCACTATAATTAAATAATAAAATTGCTATTACTAGCCGGTGGCAGGTATTAGAGAGGTCATTTATTGGATAAATTTATTAGTGCCTGAAGTTTTTTTCCCTAATAAATGGCTGACTGTACATTATCCCACTTATTACACGGCCGTTTACCAAATAAATAATTAAATGGATGTGATTTATTGATTGGAGTTTAATTGTATTGTGAGAAAAACAGATTGCAGAGTCATACACAAAAGATCTGTTGCCAGTGGCAATGGTCAAATTAAAATATTAGCGGTCATTACACAAAAACATTTGGTCAGCGAATGTCACGATTGACCAATTAGAATGAAGTATCTCAGAGCGACATGTAGTATAGCATTTCAATATTCTTTGTTTTGACAATATGGGGGTGCAAATGTGACAATAAACTCTCTTATGCTCCATCCTGCTGTTTCTGAATTTAAATAAGCTTGCACACTGCTGCCTTTTTTCTGACTTTAAAAAGCACCACTGTGCACAAATGTTTAAAAATCAACCACCTGCATTCTGACACCACTATCTGGAGTATCTCATATTGATAACAAAAGAGGCAATTCAGAGGAATGCAACATTTTCTCCAGGAATGATAAAACACATGCTGACTGTAAAGCACGAGCAGTGATATCTATATGCATTTGCTGCAGTACTAAAGATAAGGTGGGACTCAGGAAGACACTAATGTGATGGCATTTTACTGATCTTAGATAAATGATCGTGCTTATAATCTTCATTCTCTCCTCATTTCTATCACTCACTCTTCATGTTCAGTGATCCAGTCTGTAAAACCTTCTGTTGTGATGAGGAAAGGCGAGAATCAGAGGGAATGATGGGACAAGGTGACCCATTTAAATGAGAGTAAACACTTTGGGTTTAAATTCACCATGAAATCGAAATATACTATTCTTGTTTTTTATAGAATAATTCTGTGCTTTTTATAAACGATTTATCTGTGCACATCATTATTTTTTTATACATGTGCCCTAGTAATCTTTAATCAAAATCTGAAAATGTACTTCCCCTCTGGAAGTGCAGACCCTCTATGATGACGTCAGTTTGACAGCTTGGGCGGAGCCAGAGCCATTAGCTACTTCCCCCCAACAGTCAGTTACTAAACGTTTGAAACACCTACTTTTTAGAGCCAATTAATTCCCAGTGTAAAAAACAAGCCATGTCCCCAAATTTTCCATTTCACTTGGAATTACATCAGAACACTATATAATACAGTTGGTTGCAACTACCGGTTCACACAGGCTTTGAGAGTTTGCATATTGAGTTTAGAACGTCTCCTGACATTTAAAAAAGTCAACATGAAATAACGTTCCTTACACATTTCACTTTAATAATCTGAACCATTTTCAACTAAAACGGGTTTTTAATGTTGAGTGACACTGAAGTGGTTTCAGGTGGTTGAAGGGGGTGGGCTATAAGGAATTTGTAAGTTAGATTTGTGATATCATACATAAAGAAATGCAGTTTCATAGGGGGAGAATAACAGGTTGCATTTGATGTTGCCTAAGAGTGTAAACAGTGTGGGTCTGTGGTGATTAAAACATTGCTCTATAGTGCTCCGACATGTCAGCCTAAAGCAAACAAAGTACTTTCTCACACACCTAAAAAATATACCTATAAAACAATAAAGCCATGTCTACTAAAACAGAAGTACTTGGTTTTTAAGAGTTAGTTGCAAACTTTACTTTGTAATAGAATGTAAGACCATATGATAGTCAAAATGAGCTGAGCAAGGTAGTCGAATGCAAATGTTTTTAGAATAAACATATTTAAGCTTGCTTGAGGTACAAGCATAAATAATGGAACCCAACCTACATTCAACACACGCTGACAATTAATCACCAAGTTTTTTTCAAATCCCAACCTCCATATGCCATGATGGATAACTTATGTAGCCCCCATTTACAGACCATAAATTCACCTTATCAGCACATTCCCATCTACCTCTATTTTCCTTTACTGTCATGTTTACAAATTCAATATAAAGCCATGTTTGTTCTGCAGTTCCTCTCCGACAGATGTCGGCTCCGTTTACTGATGTTGATGCAATTATAGACAAGCTGTTTGAAATGAACAATTTAAATATGGTGCTAAAAGCGATTTAGCACTTATGTGTACAAAGCTCTGTGCTTGCAAAAAAAACAGATGCAGCATGATTATATGCTTTCAAGTCGAAATATTTCAGCACTGAACTATCAGAGATGAGAGTGTAATGTATTCCATTACAAATTCCTAATTGCTAACAAAAAATGTAACCTAATCCAAGTACTACAAAAACCATGTTGAAGAAATGAAATTGGGTGTTTACAGTTATTTTTGAATCACACTATATACAGTATGCAAATGTGCAAATAAATTAATAATTGGCGGCCAAAATAGTCTTTCACAAGAAGAAAGAAAAATCTGAATGTTTTTAAACTGTTAAAAAGTTAGTATATATAACTTTTATATAGTTATAACTTTTTTATATTTTAACAATATTCTATTGTATTACTCCCCAAATCTAAAATACAACAGCATATTTGTTGCTTTAAGGAAAACACAACAAGAGTTGTTTGTACTATACAATTAATAACAATAAAAATCCTGCAAACCGCAGCATCATTATAATTCAATAACATTATCTGGTCACATTATTGTTAAGACTGCGGGCATTTGTTCCAGAAAGCTTTCAAAACACTTAAATGCAAACCTCTTAAATCTATGAATATGTATGACACATTTTTCTAATGCACCAATTGCTTAAGAGTCAAAAGCATAAGCTTAAAGCATAAATATGTAACAGCCGTCTAATTAAAATTTGTATGGTCAAATTACTGCATTGAAATCTTGTGCAGATACCAGCTCTGCAGTGTGGACTACAATTTTATCATAATTCAAAGACGATAAGGCAGTATTTTTATTGTCTTAGGGGACTGCCTGTAGCCTGCATTAAGGATTGAATTGGGTTCAACAAAGTCAGGGTTACAGGTTTTGGGTTGACAAACCAAGCAAATAATTTCAATCTGGTTTAGTTCCAGTGAGCGTCCGGACATGAAGAGAGCCTGAGCAATTTCTCAGCTGAAGGACAAGAGAGCATTTTGAAAAGAATGAAAAATTTAAACGCATTTTCACATAAGAAGCAACAGCACTGCTGCCACAAAAGGTTGAGAGAAAATAGGTGACTATATCAATACATAAGTGAATTTATATAGACCCACAGCTAGATTAAAAGATAACATGCTGCAAATAGAAAAGTGTTGTATACAGAGAATAGGGGAAGAGTTTGGCTGCAGACCTGCACACTCAGTCATCTGCAGTCTCAGTTATTCTGCACCTTACAGTGCTGGAACCTGTAAATATGGGAATTAATCCTCCCCCATAACGTAAAAGCCAGAGGATTTTGTGTGTCTTTAAAAACTATTGAATTTTCCTGTAATTTCCTGTAATTATTTGTAATTCATTATGTAGCAGAGATAAAGCACAGACAGTTTCACAGTAAAAAAGTTAATAAACTTTATGTGACTAATTTAAATGTTCGAGTATGAATAGGAGAAGGACTTTTGGTTCAGTATTAAAATGTCCTGGCTGTGGATACAGGAGAGAAGTTCTGTCATGTTAAATTTAACCTCAAGGTTACCTCCCCTTAAATACCTCAATGCTGCCTTTGGCTGAAATAACTTTTCAGGATTTCCTATTTATTATCTGATCAGAAATCATCTTTAACTATTACAACACATCAGCTTCGAAATAAACACTTCTCTTTGTAATTTAGCAGTTAGTTTATAAGCTACATATCCATTTTTGTATTAAAAATCCTATTTCACCATTATAAAAATACTGTGGTGTATGTTTATTAGTTTATTACTATACTGCACAGTCCTCTGGAAAACTTGATTCTTATTGGTCAGTCATGGTGTTCTAAGTGCTAAACTCAAGAACTGACAATTTTCCAGGCAGGGGTAATGGCCAGGTTTAGCTGACATCAGAAGCTGAGCCCACAGTTCATTTTACACAACAGAAATATACTGTGAATATATATATTAATAAGTATGTATAGTATAAGTGTGTATAGTGGGCAGCCCTGTTTAAGCTGCCCACCCTAGACTGTTACATTTCACAAAAGTGTTGGCTAATTCTTAAAACAAATGATTTTTCTCTAGTTATTCACCATTACTCATAACCTTTAAATAATACTCAATATTTTTTTAAATGGTACACATTTAATTCACCAGACCTTTACATTACTAATTGGTAATTAGGGAATATTAACAACAACAACCTCCTCACTGCTCTAGGTTGGATAACTTTAGTAGTTTTAATAAGCCATTTAAACAAATGATTAAAAAAAGCAAAATGAACAAATGAGCAAAATGAAAGATTAAAAAAAACAAATGGCTTGTTGTGATTAAAGACCTGATTCTCAATCAGACTTGTAAAAACAGTATTAATAACAGGCTATAATGTTAATGTTAATTGACCAAATGTTAATTTGGTGATTGCTTTAAAAACAATACTTTTCTACCATTGGAGTTATTGATACCAGCCAGTCATACTTTTTGCTGCAGTGAGTGCAGCCTGTGATATAGACAGCACAAAGCCAATCACACAGACAGGACATACTGTTTTCTTAGGTCTTGTAATGGTCATTGTTTATTATTAAAATATCTGCAATTATTTAATCATTTTAGCAAATTTAAGCCGAAATTAATATGTTACACTTACATGTAAATGCATTAGAATTTTTTTCATAAGTGGATATTTTAAACTGATTTGATGTGAACTATCTCTGTTTAAAAGAACAGATAAAAAGACCTCAGAGCCCTCTGATCTATGTCAGTTATGTGGCAGAAGCCATTACAAGCCAAGGCTCAATAATTTCAACTCAAGTATCATTTTCTGTTCTAAAGGCGGAATGACTTCTGCATTGTTGATACTTCTTAAAGAAATTTAGAGGCATTTAGAGGAATTAAGGTTTAAGTGAGACCCATATTACTATTTACATAATTTAATTCTCCTTTTTTCAGGTTTTTCAGGCAGCAATCATTATTTAAGTTCCTCACTTTAATATCTAGAAACTTTTTGACTCTGATCTCTGTAAAGCGCACTTATAAATTGAACTAATAAACCTTATAATTAGCCACCCTCAATGGACATTGCGTGTGGCAGCCGGAAGGCAGGTGCCCTAATTCCCAGTAAAGACTGGTTATTGCTGAATATATCTTTGGGAATGGAGGAAATAATGGGACATGCTGCTCCTGGGTGCCCATATAATCCTGCCATTAGGATTTAGTGTGATTTACTCTTTAGTGTGTGGTGAGGTGAGAGAGATATTCTAGAGAAGTCTGAATGTGGTTAACAGACATGCAGAAAGAGAAAAATAAGTAAATATTATATTCAGTAAAAAATTAAAGTGATACTGTCAAATGAGTGTCTAATGAGAAAATAAATAATGGAAAATAATGTTAAAGTGCAGCAAGTAATCATTCTCTAAGCAGGGGGGTCACCTTCAGAGAGAGGCCCTTAATTCTCATCTTGAGCATATATCATCCTAATTAAAAAGAGCCATTTACCTGCACAAGTATCTTAATGGACAATAAATGTGCTTCATGAATCTGCCTGGAGTAGTGGATTTCTCACAGTTTTCTACAGTATTATAGGTTAGACATCTAAGATTTTAATCTATGGTGTAATGGTGATGTGTGTCATTTGGTCTGTTAAAATGCTTTGCTATGCTATTTGATTCCATCAAAATGTGGCTCTGTTACAGTATGTTATCTACATTGTTCTTCTTGTTTGAGCATTCCGATCAGCCTGCCAAAGCAACATAAACTTAACCAGTCACGTGAATTTGTGGCGGGACTATATCTGCTGACCATACAGGTCATATACAGGAGTCAAGAAACATGTGTGAAACAATATAATTGTTTATGTATTCATCTAAATAATTCCAATATGGTTTTGCTTTTAGCAACACTGTTATCAAAATATTAGACATGCTTTAATATATTTTCAAGCCCTGATTTTAAAAGAAAACATTGATAAATTAATTGAAAAACTCTTTAAGTCTAAACTATTCTAATAAAATGGGTAACAGATACTACATGAGTCATATCTAGGTATAAGAAAATCATGGAGAATTGGGGTGGTCTTTTTTTATTTATAAGCAACCATTCCGAACACATTAATAACCACATCATCATTTTAAAATCCCTCAGAATGCCTTAGCAACCACACGTATAGTGGTAGTCAATTAGTCAGTTAGAACCACTTTAATTGTCTTCAGAAAATGAAAACATCTAGTTTGTGATGTTCTCACTTCTCCATCTGTTTACGTAATTATGTTTTGTGTCTGGTTATTTTTGGAGACACTTGAGTTTGGCTGGTAAGACACTAAATCTGGTTCCTCAGACATCAGGCATTCTAATTAGAGTCCCCTAAAGCACACAGCCCATGCTCATTACGTTCCTGCCAAGACATTGCTAACGATTTTTTAATGACCAGGTTATAGATACATGGCAATACTTTCTTTTCACGTTAATAAAGAAACTACATTTGGAACAAAAACATAGACACTGTGATTATCAAAACATCATATTTTTTTGACATAAGAAAATTATACAGGTAACACTTTCCCATAGTGTTAAGTGACATTGTTTTGACACAAAAATTAGTCCATGCAAGTTTGTAAATTATAAGATGTTAATTTAGTTGTCTTTATATCACTCTGAGGGTCCAAATAGTGATTTGATTTCTGGCACTTAGAAGATTTTTCACATTTTGTTAAGTAAATGTGAGTGCTGTTTGCTCATGCAAATCTTTTGGGTGGTTGCTCTGGTGTTTCTAGTCATTTGCTTATTGCCCCGGGTCATAAAAGCCCACTTCCAGCTCTTTAGGATGTTCTGCCTTAGATGTTCTATCTATGTGTTTTCTTTTCACACATAGTGTGCTGTACACTTCTCCCCAACAAGTCACTTGATCTAAGGTCTTATATGTAACCTAGATAAACATTAAGGATTGTTGGCAGATCATTCTCGTGACAACTCATGTTACAACTCACTCATTGCATACCTGATTCTGATATACTCAAGTATCAGGTATGCAATACTCATTGCATACCTGATACTTGATTTCCTACTGTACCATGTTACACATTATATTTTCTGTAGCGGGCAAAATGTTTCAAATAGCAATTAATGAGGGTCAAATTGCTTGTATCCATGTTTTTGTGTAATGACAAAATTTTGGTGAAATGACACATTAAACTGTGGTTAGTTTGATTGTTTTGGTATGACTCACTCTGAGCGGCTGGTACCTGTAATGAACTCAGATATTGATTCCTCTTAATCATTAGTCATTTGGCTTTTTACTTTTTGACCACAGAGTCTCCCTGGCTAATTGTCGTCCGCAAAGGTCATTTCTAATGAATGTTGTGATTGTGAGGATGAAGTGTGATTATCTGTGTGCTCATCATGGCATACTAAACAGGGATAAATGTCAGCAGGGACGTGGGTCCGAGTTGGGGAGCGGGAGCTTTATGCATTTGGCTTTAGATGATCTCATTACTGCCAAAATCCTGTAATGACTTTTAATCTGTAATCAATAAATAGATGACTTCAAAGGGATTTGAGCTTTGTTGTGAAATACAGGTGCACAAACTATCTTTTGTGCTTTCATCTGTGTTTGGTTTATTCCTAGATGTGACACATGCGTTGTATCGGAAACAGCCTCAAATCACTCTGAAATGGCAGAGTCTGTGCTGTGATCTTTACAGAACAAGGAACTCAGAAATGTGTACATGCATTTTCGCCTGTGTAAGAGGATTACAGGAGAAGCTTGTACATGCTCTGTTAGATGATGGAAGGAAATCATATCTGCATATGGGCTAAGCTCTTGCTGTAAAGCAGGTCTAATGAAGGCTTGCTGATGATGAATACCGACTGTCTTTGCCGTTGGCATGATCCTGTCATCACAGAGCATTTGTGTGATTAGATGCATTCTGACAGCCTCTCTGAGTAATAGAAATGCTTTTGGATTACAGAGGAGAAAGAGCAAGGAATTCAAATTTAAAGAGAGTTGAAATTGAACTGACTATAGACTTTAAGCATTTACTCTATGAAACATGGCACCCATGGGTCATCTATGTACTATGATCTTTGATTAATCATAAAATATCATCAATCATAACTTCATCAATCATACAATTGATGTAATATTAATATTTTCCATGCATCTAGGAAACTGTAATGAGTCTAATAAACTTGTTGCTGTGCATTATGGGATTGCCTCCATCTTATATCTGTAGGATACATGTAATTCTGCCTTGGAATTTCTTGAAGTTGTCTTAGAAGGTTGCTTAATCATACTGTCTACTTCTTGGGATGTCAAAAGCAGACCTACAGTGCTTCGAAATGGCATGCTCCATGGGAAGCTTGCTGAGGTTTCTAGGCCAAGATGTCTAAAGTTGTGTCCTTTGTGGTCATTCAGAGACCACACCATGCTGATTGCTCCCCAGTTATCAGTAAAGCAAAGATAAAGAAAAGGAGAGTGTAACCTTTAATATGAAGGGGCAGGGGTAGAAGAGCTATTATACAGCTAAAAGAATTATGCTAATTGAGGTAAGAGAGAATAATGCAAAGATAAACAGAGCAAGAAATGAGTTCAAGTGTGAACAGTGAAAGAGGAAATGGCAAGAGAGTTAATGTTCTGCAGCATTTTTGATTTTGTGTAGCTTTGTGGTAGAGTTTGTGAAGTACACATATCTGCTCTCTCATTTCTCTTGTACTGTTTTGTCTCCCTGCATCTCACGTTCTCTCTCGCTCTGGGTGTCTGTGAGATGTTAATTAACAAATTCTCACTTCTCAGCGAAGAGCCTGAACTAGACTGATAACAGCAAATTTGTTCATCCTGCAAATAAATCTAGCATGCAAATGCAGTAATATCAGGCTTGTGGTGTAAAAAAAACTTAAAAACAATTGCAAATAAAACATGGGTGGTTAAGGGTGGTTGCTAAGGAGTCGTTAGGGAGGTTTGGGCGTTTGCTTGCTCCACTAATTCAAAAAAGCCCTGCCTGTGTCATAATAATAGTCTGGTCTTAATAATATTAATAATATTCTGAATTTAATAATATTATGGTAATTATGTTGTGACTAAAAATGTATTGTTCCTTTGCCTAGAAATTGCAAAAAAATGTTAATTCATTTTATCAACCAGCTTCTTGAGGTATCACCCTAAGATGCTTTAAAACAGTATTGAAGGAATTTCAATCCATGCTGTGCTCCAATTGGCTGCTGATCTTCATAATTCAGCCCAAGTCAGCCATTTTATGTTTGCTTGTTTTAAAATTAATGCATTTTTTATCAGATCAAAAAATGTTGAAGATCATGAGAACAGAACTTTTGAACCATAATGTATGTACACAGTGGTGGACAACAAGTATGTATATGTATATGTATATATGTATGGATAACAAGAAGAACATCCTGTGAAATTGCCTTCTGTTCATGTGGCCATTTAACCCACAAATAAATCGATCTTTTATGCACAGAGGCATAAGGGTGACATGCTTTCACGTGTGAAACCCCAGAGGCCATCAGAGAGACACAGAGAGAATGAGAAAAATGAGATAAAAATGCTAAGCAGCTACTTACCACAGCAACAGGACTAGAACCTAAAGAAAAATGTGACTCTGGGTATTAGGATCTGTACATAAAACTGGCATTATTGGATAATACACCTATTTGCATTTAGGTTTCACATGGTTTTGTAGGCGCTTCTCAATTTTCTTTGTGTTGTAACCTTTGAGAATAGTAAAACAATGTGTGACAGACATATAATCTGTAGTGTGGCGAAAAAATTGTGATACCTGAAGACTGCAAACTTGTTGTGGACCTCTTATTAACAATCAACATTACAAATCAGTCAACTAAGCAAAGCTAAGTGGAAAAGATGCTTAAGCCTAGATAAGATTGTTCTGAGATTTTAAATGGTTAGTCAACTTGTTAACATATACATGAACCGGAAAAAAATTAACAAAATTGCTATACAATATAACTAAGATTCAACTTTATCAGATCAAGATGATCATTTAAATATGTGCCGGTCATTGAGTGAAATCTAAACTATGCTACTGTTGGAGGGTCACTATATCGGTTTTCTGTATTTCAGTGGAGGCCAATTACTTACAATATTATTTTAAAGTAAAGTCCAGTGTATATGTCCGTCCTCATCTCGTATGATTTATTAATTGCTAATTAATTCATGCAGGGTTTCAAAAAAGACCTCCCTGTGTCTTAATAATAGCCTAGTCTTAATAATAATCTGAATTTAATAATATTCTGGTAATTATGTTGTGACTAAAAATCCCAAATAAACATGTTCGTATACAAATAAACATATTAATTGTTCCTTTGCCTAGAAACTGCAAAAAAAAAAGTATTTTTGGCTTCTTGAGGTATCCCCCTAAGATGCTTTAAAACAGTATTGAAGGAATTTCCATTCCTGGAGAACTGAACTTTTGAACCAAGTATGTACACAGTGGTGGACAGGCTCTACAACCCTAATACAGAAACTTGGAAAAAACTATTGGCAAGTATTAGCAATAGTTTTTTCAAGTATTGTTATTGTGGTGTCTGTCTTCGCAAACACCACTAAAACCCATCTTTCCACAAAGCTACAAATGAACCACAGTGGAAGAGAAGTTACAGTACACACATAAAGGTCACTCTGTGGAAGTGTAAATCACTGTTTGCCTGATTTAAGATTCATTCATTCTTACCGCATGTCTTAGTGCATAATTAACATTTGTCTGTTAAACAAATCATCTGCAGTGCAAGAACACACATAACACGCGACAACCTGTCATTTCCGCTATGTGTTAGTATGTATACTTAAAGTATACTAGAGGGGATAGTATAGGTGGGCAGAGTACCAGCGTATCAACGGATTTGTTTTCCATTGCTAAGCAACGCCCAAAGCTCGTCACTGTACTGACTGTTAATGACGTCACGCGAACATGGCGACACACGTTGAGATTATAAACGTTTACTTTAAAGCAAATAAACGGCATCAAGGATTCCTATAATGCGCAACAATGTATGCGAGTTGGGAAGCACTTCAAGAAATGGCGAGAATATTTTTATCATCCTAAAATCGACGACACTTCTCAACAAGCAGCGATAACTCCAGACACAACAACTGAAATCTGTGTAACAAACTACTGAAAATATGTTTATTAAAGAGGAGAAGGAAGACATGGGTTATCCAGAACAACCCGGAGTGAAAACCGTAGATAAACAAAGAGGTTTGTGTCCGTTTCCTGTTTTTTTATTAGTTACAAAATGCTTTATCACATAGCGGTTATCAAAAGCAATTATAAAAACAGGTTTCACGCCTTAGTTAGCCCCGACTTAAGGCTACGTTTAACCCTGAACAAAGTTTAAACTTGCAGTGATATATATAAACGTATAGCGACTGCTGTCAGGACGCCTACATTGCCATTGCTACATTGTAATGTATCAGCAAGGGCAGTAAAACATGAGCACTTTTGAAAGGCATACAATTCAGTCAGTTAATTCAAGTTTAAACAGGTTTATATATTTATAAACCTGCTACTTGCATGTTTGATGTTTAACAGCATTAACTAGTTTTGTTGGCACATGTAATATATTTTGTAACTTACATTATTATTTATATTCTATAACTTTGTAATTTCATTTGAAATTCATTCTGACAGTGTGTTTTTAATTTTAGAACTGATGGAACTAAAAGAGGAAAGTCAAGAACTGTATGAAGAGGAGGAGGACCATCATTTTCAGAAAGCTCATGATTACAAAAATGAAGAAAAGCCTTTGAGCTGCTCACAGACTGACAATCATTTACTGCAAAAAAGAGCAGAAGCCAGCAATTCTTTCACCTGCCTTCAATGTAAAAAGAGTTTCACAGGTAAAGGAAAACTTAACAGACACATGAAACTGCACGCTGCAGTAAAACCTTTCCCTTGCCCTCAGTGTGGAAAAGGTTTTGTAGAGAAAAGAGACCTTAACAATCACATGACCGTTCACACTGGAGAGAAGCCTTTCACGTGTGTCCAGTGTGGGAAAAGTTTCACACGTAAAACCACCCTAAAAATGCATATGAGAACTCACACTGGAGAGAAGCCTTTTACATGCCCTCAGTGCGAGGAAAGTTTCACTCAAAGATATTCTTTGATAGCGCACTTGAGAATTCACACTGGAATAAAACCTTTGACATGTTTCCAGTGTGGGAGGAGTTTCACACGTAAAATGAACTTGACAATGCACATGATGATTCACACTGGAGAAAAGCCTTTTACATGCCATCATTGTGGAAAGAGTTTTACACGTAAAGGAAGATTAAATACACACATTATGATCCACACTGGAGAGAAGCCTTTCACATGCCATCAATGTGGAAAGAGCTTCGTTCAGGAAAGAGGCCTTAAAAATCATAGCTGTTCTCTCTCTGGTGTAAAGTCTAACTGTGATCAATGTGGTAAAATTTTTACTTCTGAATCAGCCCTAAAAGCACACCTGAAAATTCATGGGAATAAGAAGCCTCACTTGTGTTCTTCTGGGAGAAAGACTGTTACTGAGCACCAGAAGAAACATTTTAGTGTGAGAACTCATGTCTGCTTTCAGTGCGGGAAGGCCTATTTGCAATCCACTGACTTGGAAAGGCACTTAAGAGTTCATAGAGAAAGACCTTACAAGTGCTCACATTGTGGAAAGGCTTTTGTTCAATCAGAAGACCTAAGAGTACATGAAAGAACTCATACTGGAGAGAAGCCATATAATTGCATCTCATGTGGGAAGAGTTACAAACACTCATATACTCTAAACAGGCACAGAGCAAAGTATTGTAAAAAAGTGAGACATTGCAGTGAGCAAACTACAAGTAGTTTGTAATGTAAAATATTTTACCAGTGAAAATGTACTTACTGAAAATTCACACCATATTTTGAAATACTGTACTTAGTGTTTACTATGGACATTTTATTGCATTAAAATATTCTTTTTTATATTTTATACTTTATCTAAAGTGCAAAAATGTCTTGTAGTGTATACAGGTTATACAGCGATGCATGTTACGCTATCAGTGTAAAAGCACAACATGATCTCTGCTTATAGCTATGTGACCTGTAGTGACCTGTTATGATGCATAAATATGCAAATTAAAAGATTAACCCAACTTCACAGATATACTCTGACTTGAATATTGTAGAGATGTTTGTTGCAGTTCAAATATTCAGGGCCTGAGGTAAGAAAATACACTTTCTCCAGATCAGCAGTTATCTATATAAAAACTGTTAATAAAATCCAGCAATCAGAAGATGTGATACGTGGAATGTATGCACACACACCTTCATGTGAGCATTCTGAGTGAGAGCTGTGCAGGTGGTAGTTAAAATCTGTAAAGTAACAGGATGGTGTGTGAACTGTCTGCAGCCAAGTTCTGTATAGACATATTTGTAGAGAGACTTAAGGAGTGAAAAATCTTTGGCGAACCATTGTTCATGAAAAGTAGTAAAAATGAAGAAATGTGTGTGTATGAATAAATCACCTATAAAAATGTGTGTTGTGGTACCTCTAATAATATAGTTTTCCAGATAGCTGATGATTCACAATCTTTGTGTGTGTGTGTGTCTGTTTGCCTGTCATGTGTTTGTCTGTCAGTTACAAATGAGACAAGCAAAAACATTCACAACCTGTTAAACTGTTCATACCCTTGTGTCTGTCACTGTAGTAGTAACTTACAAGTAGTTTGACTTCCAGAAGAGTATACACACTGTGGTACTGTTGTGTATTAAAATCATTGCACTTTTTATTTTGGTGCCTCAATCAATGCTATTCACGCAGCACCTTAATGAAATTCAGACATTAGGTTATTGAGGCTTGTATTCGTAGGACAATTGCGTGTCAACAAATCAACTGTAAAGAAATTGTGTTTTGAGGATGTAATCATCCTCACATCCTTTTAATACACATCCTTGCATCCTTTTAAATGCAATATCAAATATTTGTGAAGTATAATTGCCAAAGGACTTGAATTTAATGTATCTCCTCAATATTTACTCAGCAGGGAACAGACAACCCAGAGCTCATCATTGTTGTTATTTAATGTGTGATGCTTGGAGTAACTTGGATTACACTGTTGCCCTAATAGTGTGTCTGAAAAGGAGTCTATACCCTGCAGTTATAAACAATGACACGTGTACACACATACATTGAAGAACACATGAAAATTTAACTATATAACATAACTATTCTTAAAGATGGACACACATCTATTGTTTTTAAGGTTATGTGTAATATCTGTGACACTAACGAAATTGTAGCTGGCCCAAACTAAAACACAGATGAAGAAGTCAAGACATGTTCAAGAAAATAATTGAAGCCCCTAAATAGAAACAGGAAATTTCAATGGTGACTGGATTTGGTTTAATGTTCTGTGACTAATAGCTTCCTATGTATGACGAACACAGAATTGACATACATAAATCTATACAGACAACTGAAGATGCACATTCCACTCTGCTGTCAATTACATCCTTTCCTTTTTCAGTTACAGTACAGATTATGATTATCTGATTTCCATCTCTCCATCAACGGTGCTGCGTGTTTGAGGAGCAGTAGGGCTGGATAAACCTTAGCTCTTGCGATGAGACTCTGTTCTAATGATGTATGCACATGTCTCACTTCACCTCAAAGTGACATGAGCTGTTCGCTATGGTCAACAAGCTTTGGTTTGCCTGCATGTCCTGTTAAGTGAAAGAGACACAGTTGTTAAGAGTGTTGTGATGCTGTGTATACAATAAGCGTGTTCTTGGGGGCAACATGAGGTGAACATTTCTATAACCGTGGCAACAGCAATAAAATTAAAGAAAACAGAGTTCAGAAACTGGTTATGTTATTAATTGATGATAATCAGAAAAACAACATGGTGTAACAACACGGTGCATTAAACAATTAGCATAGTAACTTGGCAGAACTATTATTAAATAATTAATGTACTTTTTTATCAATGATTGGTCAAATAAAATAGTTCTGAAAGCCATTTGAGTCATGATTTTATTTATTGGTTTATTTTGCAGTAGCTTTGAATGCAGCTTATCCAATTAGAATTTACAGTTGCATCTTTGTCATAGGCCTTCACAATAGTCTAACGTCAGTAGAGCTGTTACAATCCACAGACGTTTACAAATAGAAAACGTGACTGTCTTTGATTGTAACATATATGGTATGTACATACACAATTGCGGACTTACTTTCAATATTTTTTAACGTAATGCCATAAACACAATTACACTTCATCACCAGCAGCACAGACAGCTCACACTGCAGTCAATAGCACTCATTGAGCAGGCAGAAATATACACTATCTTCTTCATAGGAAATCTATAATAGCCCCTGATATATTTTGTTTTCTTGTAGTTAATGTTTAATCATTCTTAACTCTAGGAGTCAAAGGCCGAATTGTTATTAATCTAAGCTTTGAAAATTGACATAAAGCAAAAGTGTGTGCCTGTGTGTTGGCTGGTTTTACTATAACCATATATTGGGGACAAATTTGTAAACAAATGTGTGCAAAACCTGACAAAACCTTCTTTTAGAGACATCCTAATGTGTTAAAACGCTTTGTTAAAATATAGTTAATAATGGGCTTTTTTATTTTAAAAATGCAAGAAAAGTTGTCTGTTAGGTTTAGGTTATATTATTTATAACTAGCTGTCTATAAAAACGATAGAAGTCTATGAAATGTCCCTACTTAGACAAGTAAACGTGTTTTGTTTTTTTGTTACCTGTAATTTTGCATGTTGGTTTCAAATACCTAATTCATATCCCATTAAATTTAAATATTTTTGGTGAATACTGTTCTTAAAACTAGGATTTCCAAATCATCATATTCTTTAAACGAGGTAAAATATTACATTGGCTATCCAGAATAATCATTGGATATCTCATTTTACACTAAAATCCTTCTCTCTCTTTGGTACCAGAGCCAATTTCGTGCCTTTGTCTGCACCTTAATTTTTGATTAAAATACAAGTTCTTGGCAGGCCTTTGTGAAAAGAAATTGGCTCCAATTTAACTCCCTTTTTCTAATCATGCAAATCATAGTGACTAATACATTCCTAATGACACAATGAATAATGCATTGGAACCATCAATTGTAAAATTTTGATGTAACAACAATTAACTATTAAAACGTGATTATTAAAATTGTGCACCGATTTACACCTAAAAGAGGGTAGAGGGGCTACAAAACCAAAAGAGAGAAAACAGGACCCCCATTGCATCAATCTACTGAGTAACTACGAGTAGTTGCCCAGCTAACTACTTTTTCAAAAACCTTTGCTTTTGTTAAATATATGCATTTGGTCAGAGGACAGTTGTTAATCTGGAGTTTGTTCTGCCAGCGTCTAAGCCATGTTTGTGTGAGAGGACAAGGTCATGACTTCAATATCACACTGTGTCTGTCTGTGGCAAGCCTGTTAGTCTGAGAAGCTGTCGAGTCAGTCAGGGAGTGTATGTGTGAGTGTGGCTTAACACATCAGCTCAGCTTGATGGACACACATTATCAAATGTCATCCAGTCAGTTCACAGTATGAAGTCAGAGCAGAGAAAGGCAGACACAGAGGACGTAATGCCAACAGGGAAGGCATGCAAGGAAAAAAGATAAAAGCATACCTTGCCAAGTCACTCGTCAAAACAGCTTTTCTCTCTGCTTTATTCAGATGTTTTCCCTGTGCTTTCGCTGCCATCATTGTTGATTAAAATAGCTGTTTATGATATTTGTTTATTATGATTGCTCAGGACAAGTTTACATCTGATCCGAGCAGGACAATGTTTTGTCAGTTCTTTAGTAAGAAAATCTTGGCACATTGGTTATTGCCAAGGCCATGCCCCAACTGACTAAACAATATTGTCAAAATAGATGCTGGATGCTGTCAGAGAGTAGGCGGGAACTTGATTCAGCAGGAGTTGGGCTGATGGAGATATTACAGCTGCAAATGATTTTGAGCTTACGACTCAATGAAAATCTGTTGAAACATGGTCTAGTGGGACACCAACCAACTCTTTCAAAGCATCTCCTGTCTCAGTGACTTATACAGGGGATTTTTGTTTTATGCTTCTGTAATCAAAACTGATTCTTTTACAGGTTCTTTTGGAATCTTTTACAATCCAGTATGCCAAAATCTCATATAAGCTGTTTATTATGCATTAATCCTCTCGTGTTGTATAAGATAGCATTCAAATGCTGTGGAGGGCTGTATTGGGACTTACAGTCTCTTATTGTTCAGGACAGCGGTTTACACCTGATGATTTTACTCAAAGAAACAGCTCCTCAGACTATTGTTTAGAATAAATGAATCACTACATAAACATTAGCTGTCTTGTGTGTGTGCGGTTTACGTCACAATATTAATGACATGTATAACAAAAAATTTTTTTTAAAGAGAATAATGTCTTTGTGATCCGCCAAAAGTTTTCTGTGACGGTTAGGGTAACCCCGTGTGAGATTGGGTAAGGGGAGGGGTATAGAAAATGTAAAATATAAAGTAGAAAAATTACTACGCCTGTGAAAAGTCTCTGTAAACCACATATACAAGTATAAGTGTGTGTGATCTTTTAGCATTTTAGCACCACTAACAGATGGCCTCCATCAAAAAGTAATTAAATGGGGTCTTTGTGAATTTATGGTATATTGAATAAGCAATAATAGGATCCTCACCAGAGTTGACTTTTTATATATCTAAATTTGTCCATTAATTTGGTTAACTGAACTACAACCTCTATCCAAAGTGAGTCATTATTCTTGAGCTAAAAATGTAACCACAATCAGCGATGTTACTGGCGTATAAAGACAATGCAAAGTGTTACATGTTTAGATGTATCTACTGTCATGGAAACACCAGGCTCATCCACCAATCAGCAATCACCATCACCCGAGTTCTGGGAAGACACTTTTTGGCAGTAAGTCCATAAAAAGAAGGGAAGTGTCTCCTGTCCTGACTGCGACTGACCTCGAAAGGTTATTTCTTTACCATTTTAGAAACACCTCCCTGCTAGCCTGCCTTGCATCTCTGTAAATCTTAAAACATCTCTTATTGGGGGAAAAAGGAGGAAAATACTTTCAACAGCGATAATATTTTTTTTTGTTACGTGAACTGTTGTAATGATGCATTAAAGTAATGAATAAAACTCATTAGTATCACATTTTTCATGTGCAAAAACATGTGATGTGTTTTTCTGGGTGTTTTTCTGGGTATAGTAAACTTGTAATGTTACATTTAATGTAAAAGTATCTCTTTAATTTTCCTGAAATAGTAAATACATGGTTCAAAATATATCCAAAGTGTGATATTAGTTTCATTTTATATGGTATGTTTTTTAAATATGTAATTACAGGTTCAATGACTCACTTAAAATCTCTTAAAACAATTAGTGTTTGATTAGGCCAAGTGATGAATGCTCCCCTAACCCACATCTCTCTATGCCTCCTCGGTTTTTGCATAATTATAACTCCTACAGTCATGGGATTCAGAACCTGCTACATTCCACAAGGTCACAAAATGCAGCACATATACATTTCTTCTTGATTACACTTATTATAATTCTGTCTTGCTCTGATCTTTGGTCTCAAGTTTGCAGATACATGTTATTTACCTCCCACTTCCTTTTTGTTTAATCTGGGCATTACACACTCACCCACTCATTAGTTACTCATTTACTCACTCATTTATTCACTCATTCATTTACTGACTGACTCACTCATTCTTTCCCTTACTCATTTAATCGCTTTATCACTTGTTTACCTTCTCACTGATACACTCATTTACTCACTTGCTCGCTCACACACACTTTTTCTCTCTATCTCTCTCTTTCTTACTCACTCACTCATGGACCACACAGAGCAGCATGTAGCTCTATAGGGATAAATGAAAGGAAATGGAGTTGTGTTTTTTATCTAATAATCTCAACAGCCTGCTAAGTGTGCGCTGAACCTTCTTAAAAATGATGTCAATTCACTCAGACACGCTCATGCACATTTGCACACAGCGTGAATGTTTATTTTGCATCTATAGCGGTGAGATGTAGCACTCTTGAGAGCAAACAGGAAGTGAAAAATATGTCTAATGGAACAACAGTTTTCAGTTAGAATTTCAATTTTGGTCATTAGGTTCGTGTTGGTGAGCTTCATTAACTGTGTATTTATTAGAGAGTAGTCAAAACAGGCAATAGTTCAACACCGGCAAACAGAGCAACGGAGATCAGGCAAAATCATAAACGTGAGTACAGGCTATCTTCAGAGCAGGCAGCAAAACCATAATGCAAAACCGAGTCAAAGGCAGGCAGCAAACAATCGGAAAACCATAAACAGTCCAATATAAACCAGGTACACAATGATAAGAAACCGCTCTGAAATGTTAGCCGTGGCAAAACAAGACATTGCATAGAGTAACAATAGTCCAGGGTTTAAATAGGCTGCTAATTGTGTGCAGGTGCACCAAACAGGCTCCCACTCCACCTCCTCCGTATCAGTTACATTCCACAATTCTTGTAATTCATTTTATTTCTCATATAAAATGTGTGTGTATTTTACACCTAAAATAAATTAAACTATTAATTTTCATTTCTTTACATGTTACACCCAACAGTTACTGGCACAGATGCATGTTTGTCACTGCCTGCTGGCCTCTTAGCTTATGGGGCCCTGGCCCTATTGGCCAAGACTCTTATCCATCCTTGGCACATCATTTGTCCCTCTCCAATTTTTTAAGTGTATACATGTGCATGTTTGGGTCAAAATGGAGAAAGCTTTTATCTGCTCTTCCCTTCCTCTTTTCTTTATTCTCTGTACCTTTCCTATTTACTCTGTTCTTTCCTCTTTTCTCTGATGCAGAGCAGAGGGAACAGAAACCCTGAGCTGAATTGAAGTTTGCAGAGTCATGAGAAATTTGTTGCTGATGTTTCTGTTCTTGGATTGAAAGTTAAATAAATGTAACCTTGAGCTTGTCACTTTTTCTATTACTTTTTCTCCCCAGACAAACATGAGCTTATCATGTTTTAAACTCTGTTTTTCAATATATGCAACTCATGCAATTACCTGCCTGCTACATATGCAGCCGTAGCCGTAGCAGTGGATAGATGGAGAGTAATACTGCATTCTGCAAAAAATGCAATTTTTCCGAGTTTACCGCAAACAAGTATTAAAAAGTGTTTTGCATTTTTTAAATGGCACTTTTATATATTTAGGATAAATTGGTTGTTAAAAAATAAAATATCTAGTAAACATAAAGTTAAAAAATGTTTATGTAGCTTATAGCTGTACACAATTTTAAATTTTCTTAAGCTTCATCACTTTAAATTTTGGGCGGACTGTGTCTTTTGGTCTAAGTGTGCTGCAAAGTGAACCAGAGTTTATGCTAATAATCTGTAGCCTGACTCTGACTAGCAAGATATGGCCCTGTTCCAGCTGTCATCTTTGAGCCATACTTTTTCTGTCTTTTTGTAAAGTCACAGACTCTCAGGTAGTATCAAAGGTGCATAGCAGCTGGACAGGAGGTGCTTGCAGGCATCTGTCTGAATCAGAAAATGACAAATGGCACACTCTACAATCTTTGTGTACTTTACAAAGACGTGCAAGTGACGCCCACAAGACAGCAAGCATACGTCAAGTGTGCGATTCGGGACAGGACCTTTCTCATCACCCGCAGGTGGTGTTTTGCTGGAGACCAGCATGTTTGTGGCTCTGCAACATCTGCTGTTTCTCCAGATTGACATATAACCACCTGTGCTGTTCTCACAAGCAAATCTGTTAATGTGTTGATAGACAACCTTAGGATCTATATGACATTACCTCAAATGCATGCCATGGTCTTAGTGACCCTATGTCACATTAGGGATTATTTCCCCACATGTATACGGTTTGCACCCTATGCGGTCTCATAATTTGTGCATGAAATACTACTATTTCACAAGAATAATACAAATGCACCAAAAGCGTCCCCAGCTATGTCCACTCTGCGTTCCGTGAACCACACATGCCCCGGGAAGACACCCATCATCGCAGGGAGTATATTGTATTATTTTCCTGCATCACCATTTGATTTAGTATGTGTTTCTGACATAAATGGTGGTTATTGATTGCTGTAATCTTGAGTTATAGCAGAAAGGTAATTACAGATCATTTCACTGAGGTCTCATACAGCCAATTAGACCACAGTCTTTTGTGAATGACTTTAATACTTTCTTATAAGAGGCCCAATGTCAGCTATGACTGAATGAATTATTATATATTAAGAGATTGAGAAGGAAACTTATTATTTGAATTATATATCTTAAGCCCTAAAAGTAGTTTTTTTAAATCTCTTAAGGCATTGAATATGAGAAAAATAGCAGCCGTATAACAGAGACATTGTTTACCCTGTAAACTCTGATGATAGTAACTGAGAAATAGTAACTGTGTTTTTTGCAGTTGCTTTTCACATTCTGAAAACTTACAATGAATAATGCCATGTGGAATATGGTATTTAGCTTTGCTGACTTTTTATATTGATCAAATTAGAACTGAAAAATTGTTCTAATGTTAATCTGAATATTATGATTATTAAGGATATGTGATGTGGCATTAATTCAGTTAACAAATCTGGAAATGTATAGCAATGAAATGACTGAAATAAGTCCCTGTAAAACATGTTAACCAGGTAGAATCAATTAGGTACAAATAAAAGTATGAAAAAAAAGTAAAAGAAATGTATGAATGGTCCACTTGACAAGAGGGTCCTGATCACCCCATCGAGGTTTATTTATTTTCACTGTCTAGTATCAATTGTGCCAAAACAACATATTAAGCAATTTATAGTTGATGTTCAGTTCTCACACATCACTCTTCAGGTGCTTACAGTATGAGTACCTCTAAAATGTGCTGCTCACTGGAAATTCATGCAATAAAGTGAGCAAGTCAGTTGACCAGAAGATTAAATTTATAAATAGATTTATTTAGACCCTTGCAGAATCACCAGGAGTCCCAGACTGTGCAGTTTATAGAGCAATATCTAACCAAGTGGTTCCCAAACTTTTTCTGCCGGGCCCCCCTTTTGCAGAATAAAAAAAAAATTCAAGGCACCCCCCCCCCCCATTTTCACATAAATATAAACGCAATTTCAGAAAGATTTATTATATAAAGTATGATGAAATTCATATTTTTTGTTAAATTATTTACATAAGTGGCAAGTAGCCGTATAATAAGCAAGATCATTTCACAGTGGGGTCCTGTATTACCCTGAAAACATTTATTTTTACATAAAAATCTAGGGATGTACCGAAATTCTTGGCCGAAACTGAAACTGCTTTGTAAAAATAATTTGTTATTTTATTAAATAATATAGTCATTTTGTAAGACTTTTTGATTTAACTAAATAATTTTAATGATACTGTTTTTAAAAAATCACAAGCCAATAAAATAACCACGTTTATTAAAAGAAGCAATACAAATGGACAGAAAATATATGAATATTAAATCTCAATATATTATTTTTATTCAGTTCTAGGAAACAGAATCAAATATAACTTTTTTGACTAATTATCAAAATAATGTATAGTCCTACAAAGATATTATCAGAGCATGTGAGCAGAGCATACCGTCAGGAGAGGGTAGCGTCATTTTACCAGCGTTGTCCAGTACAGCAGTACTACTGCATGTTACATCACAGTATGCGACGCTATTGCAAACAGGAACAAGTATACATAGACATTTTATGTCGGCGTGTTATTTGAGCGTACTTTGCTTTTTCCTTGAGCATAAGCGGTACACGAGCGGAGCATTCATATGGGCCGTGAGCAACTCAACGGAACGCACATTAATAGAGCGGAATATTGAGCGGAGCGTCACACACTGAGCAGTGCGCGCTGAATACTGCCGGGCGCCCCCCTTATCATAACTCCGCGCCCTCCCTACAGGTCGCGCCACCCAGTTTGGGAACCACTGATCTAACCAATACAAATGTTTAACTCTTAAGCTCTGGAGATGCTTGGTTGACAACCTGTTTTTCTTGTAAAAGATGTCTTCAGTTTAGGGCTCTCTAATCTGGCCAGGGGGTTTCTTTGAAGGTCATGTGTTTCTGCTATACATCGTTTAAACAGCTTTACTTATTACTTGTATTACTTAACTTTACATTTTCGGCCGACAACCTGCTTAATTTAACCCTATCTTTCCAACATATCTTTAAAGTAAGAGATACAGACAGGTTAACAGTGTGCAAACAGCTTGTGTTAAATTTCAGTCACAGTATCATTAGAAGGGAGGTTGGATTATCTCTCCTTCAACATCATACCATTTCGATCTCTTGCTGTTCTGTGAGATGGTAATGGAGATATTAGTGATTCATGATTATATAATTACATTTACAAATGAGTTACACCCCATTTGTACATCATTGTATGTGACAGGATAGAATATAATTTATTTCATTTATTTAAGTTTGTACATTTAAAACACTAGGGGGTGTGGGAATTTCTCATAAGGTATTTCTTACTTTCAAAGCTGTTTCATTCCTGTTATGCAGAAATATGTATGTGAAAGTAAGGATTTAAATCATGCAGTTTTTCCTTTTTTACATTTTTTATTTCTTTTCACCAGTAACTTACCAAGGTGTATCTCTTCATATACATATAATTGAAGTGTATTTTAATAACAGCCTATAATAATAGCATGTCATACATTCCTTTGTGACTCTACAGCATCTGAGGAAAGGGCTTTTTCCATGAGACACATTTTGGGAGAGAGAATTGCTTCCATTGAAGTTCTATATATCTGAACTGTAGGAGTTGAAGGAGAGATGAGCTGTAGGAACTGGTGGAGAGAGATTTCCTACAACAGATGCAAAATATAAAAAAAATGAAAATTTGTGCTTTTGTGAGAGTGTCAGCTAGATGAGAGGATTTTAACAGGAAGTGCGCATGCACATTTTTGCATTTATGGAGTGCATGATAAAAAGAGACTGTATACTGTATATATATATAAAACATATTGTCACGGGTGAAGAATCACGCAACAAGGCAAGCTGTGAACAAAAACAGCTTGCAAACATAACAGTGCATATATACAGTACATAAATGCACTTTTTGCAGTAAACCAGCATTAACTTATTCAGGTTAATTTAATCCTGAATTATCTCATTTCACTGTATCAGTGTGACATCACTTCACATGGCCCAATCGTCATCAAACACACAGTTTATAATGTCTTTGACATCCTGTTTAGTTGTGAGCATAAAATATAATCTTAATTACAGTGATACTCAGCAGATAATAGTAATGATAATAGTAATAATTACTATTAAACAGCAATTTTTAGGGCTAATATTCCTGCTGCACTATTGACCACTGGCTCAGTCATGGCTTCAGCTGAAAGCGTTTGTGAATTAAATGTTAATTTTTATTGATGAAAAAATGTGCACAGGAGGCAGAAAATCTCTTCTTGGAATGAGACATTCACAGGATGCGCTGGAGCATTGATAATCCATTCATGCCTGCCAATGGTGCGAGAGATTAAAATCACATCTGGATTAGATGGCTTTTTGTTGTGTTACGTGTGTGTGTGGCTCATTTCAAATGGAAATAGCATAAATAAGTCTTAAATCCAGACACGGCTCTGTTCCAGAACACAGTGAGCTGTCTTTCTGCTTACTGTCTGGGTAGTCTGCTGCTTTCTAAGACAAATTTGGAATGTAATTCATAGGTTGCAAATCTGTCTGTCATACAAAAAGCATGTGAGGCACATAAAGTCACCTCTATAGTTGTTAAGCTAACAATGCGATACCCAATTAAGAATATATATACATAGAAATTTCTAATACTGGGTCAACTTTTGATGAATATTGATAAATATAATCAACATTTCTCTTGCTCTGTTCACCAGGTTGGATGTTGTTTTATTGTTGCAATGAATTATGGGATACTGGAAAAATTTGCCTCATAATTTTACCCACCTTTTGGAATTATTTTTGCATCGGACACGCACCTACAAGGTTTCAAAACACTCTTTAGGTAGGCGGCTCATATGGTTTTGGAACAGAGTCCCAGTCTCAAGTCAAAAATTTCCAACACAACAATCCAAACCAGGAAACCGGAAAGCCCTTTCTACCTGTGTTTATTTTCATCTCCAACACCGGCATCTCTCTTTCCTGAGAGTGCTAAATCTTACCAGTAGCGTTGTTTACCAATCATTCATATTGCCTTTCAAATTCAAAACAGGATTACATGTAGCAGATTTCCCACCTGACATTAGTATTTGAAAGGAAAAGGCTCGGAGGCCAACTTCATTTTCTTGAAAGTAAAATTTGCATGCATGTGGTACCGTAGGGCTTTGTGGAGAATCAGCAGGGAGAGAATGTTCTTCAGGCACAACTGACATCCGCTTCCACAGTTCTGAGGCAGGAAGTGCATATTTGAGTGTGTGTGTGTGTGATTACACAGGTGGAGCAAATAAATAAAAATATCAGTATTGAAGACCTATACACTCTATATAAAATGTATGGTATTGCTTATTTTTGTAGGAATTCACTAGAATTACAGTCCTAATTAGACAATTTATATTCCTAAAAAATGGAAATGTATTTTCAAGCCATGTGTTCAGGGTTTTTTAAATAGATTTATAATAAGTTATAAGTTCATAATCTGAAAAACACTACTCTACAATCCTGTTTTGGGTAAATACATCAAAGTAGCCTTCTGGGTTGAGCCAAAAATCGATGGTGTCAATATGACGGAACAACTCTATTACTTAAAACATTTGCATAAACAACAAAATATTCATAAAGAGTTAAATGCAAAAATCTGTAATGTATTTTAATGGACATATTTGCTAATATTTAGGTATATCTGGAAAAATGTGATTTAATGTTATTATGAATTAATTCCAAATAGTGATGATTAAAATTGTATTCATATTCAAATCAAACTGAATCATTTTATAGCATAACTAATACATTTATCATATGCTACTAGATTTTAACTTCAGCTAACATTTTGGAGTATTATTCTGCTAATATTATATGCAGCTCAGTATAAACAATAAACTCGTATGTCTCCCTTATAAGGATCTGTAGGCTGATAACAGCAATTCTTCTCTAAAGGGTAGCCAGTAAAAGATGGAGTATTGACCATAAACGTAAGTCAGGTAGGGCCAGAATCATGAGCTTTTAAAAGAGCATCTCTCTCCAGCACTGATTTCCCTTTCCCCTCCTGTCTCAGCAGCAGATAAACACAAGATTCAGAATGCTCATTCCTGAAGTACTTCTAAAGCCAGCTGTGTGATTACTGCCTGTAAAGTCTTTCTTTCTGAACATTCTGCTAGTTAAAATATAATTGTAAGTGCATCCATCGTTCTGTTTAAAATCTGTGTTATGTAAAATAATTTTAAATTCCAAAATCTTTTGCATAAGCCAGCATCAAGATGCAGATCCGCGAATACTAATGCATTTATTATGCTCTAAAATGTTTGCATCAACAAAAAATCTAATTCCGGAAACAGCTTTTACAAACCAAAACCTAACACCTAAGCTTACCTAAAACTTTGACAATTTATTTGCTGCTAAGCAAGGTGTTTCCATAGTTTTAGGGACTATGTAAAGTCATCTGTGTCTACATTTGATACACTCTGCAAGGGTCATCTTAATTTCAAAATCAATAAATGAATGATATAACTCTTATCAGATCATTTATGAAGAATCCTAGAAAAAGGTTGTTGAGAACATACAGACCTCTTATCTACATGTGTCAGATTTGTTTGATTGTTTTTTTTAGTAATAACAAGGTTCATTATAATGAACAGACCTTTGAGCACAACCACCTATTATTTTGTAACCTTCATGTCGTTCCAAAACCATATGCAGTTTTTTTGTAGAACCCAAAAAATTATTTTAAAAGAATCTTCATATAGATCTTACCTTTCATAGTAACTGTGGGCTGTTAAGCTCCATAATAACAAATGAAACACTATGAGTCCATTCATCTTTTGAGCGATATAAAGCCACACTTCTATGCTGTTTTTGGGGCTTGACAGCTCATTGTAACTGTTGTTGTATGGAAAAGATTCCTTAAGAAATATTTGTGTGGGTAAAAATAAGAGCTTGCAGTACAGGTTGAGAAGTTAATAATGACAGAAATTTAATTTTTGGGTGAACATCGCTTGAATTTTAAAATTAAACTTCTAAACTAAGCTAAAGTAAAAGTAAAATGAAGTATGATTTGAATATCTAGACTTAAAAAACTAATCAAAATGCTCTCTGTAAGTCAGACCCACAAACATCTTTAAATCTTTTCTCAGCCTGTTTTGCACTCAATAATACAAAACAAAGGAAGCCATTTGTTACACCTGCCAACAGCTCGGTGAGAACATTTTAAGCAGGATCTTTTAATTTCAAAGCTGTCAAAAGTATCTGATATATCATGTTTGGATGGCAGAAAGTGTGTTGATTCTCTGGCTGAAGTTTGATAAGATGTGTTAAATGTCAAAGTGGGATGTGAGAGCGGGATGTGACTCGCACTAATTTAGAAGGAGCTGTCAGAGATACGGCCATGTGTTTGGGAGCAAAAGACAAATGTCACAATGTCAAAATACTGATAAGAACTAGGGCAGAATCAACAATGACATTTAACAAGGTCCAGTGGATATCTATATTCACAGTAGTGGAATCAAAGAGTAATCAACATGTGAGTAATCAACACTCACACACACACACACACACAACAAATGCACAGGTTCACACACACACATAATGTTCTGGCACTAAAGGTCATGTTTAAAAGATATCTTGTTATATCTTTCAGACATTTTTCAAGAAGTTGTCAGACCTTTCCCGCCTACTAAAGAAAAGGAGTAAATGTTAGTTGGCCGCTCCACTGCAACATGACAGTCACACAGTCAGACACAAGAATTTGCATCATCTTTCTTGTTTTCTATGCACAGCGCTATGCACTGGGCTTTTCTTGTGGCTCTTAGTATAGCTTTAAAATTGCTGTGTTTGTGTGTGGGAGGAAGGGAGTGAACTCGGACTGGGTTCAAGAGAATAGAAGGAAGTGGACACTTAGAGGTTTGAAAGTATTGTGTGTGTGTGTGTGTGTGTGTGTGAGAGAGAGAGAGAGAGAGAGAGAGTGGGAGGTAGTGAATTGCCTTTCTTCCATAAGAGAAAATTTCATTTCAGGACCACAAGACTTGCTTTAAAATAAATATACTATATTCCCATATGTATGTGGAAACCCAAATGCTACACCAATACGTCCTTGTTGAACATTTTCTTTCCAAACTATCGGCATTGATAGTGAATTCAGTTCTTCTGGTAAGGCTTTCTACTATATGTTGAAACATGGCTGTGTGTATTTGCATGGCTATCCCATTAAATGCCATTTCCCATAGGGTTTTCCTTACATTTGTAGATGGATACTTCAATGCAATTTATGAAATAGATGTTTTGCTAAATCCTATTCTAGTTAAACAGAATATATTGTTAATCAATGGCGCTTGACAACAAAAAAATATAAACTATGACACATACAAACACTGAGGCATTACTTATTCTTTTATCAGAGTATTCTTAATTAATGTAAAACATATAATTTCACACATCAGTCCTGCACACACTGTGTGCTTCTGCACTTCTGTTTCCTGAGGGGGCATTCTTTTGTTCTTATGGATCATGTTTCCTCAGAGAAATCCGTTTGATGAATGTCTGTGAAATCTTTTGTCGTTAGTCATTGATGTGGCTTGAATTAATTGTCAGCCTTATGTAAGTGTGGTTATAAGACCTGGGCATAGTCTGAAATTTCTGTTTCCCTTCTTTTGGGGGATAATCTCCAAAAATGTACATCCTCTAATGTACATTCATACATGGTTCATTAAGCTTGTTAATGCAAGATACAGCAATATGCAATATTTCCTGATATTTCCAAAGGACAAATTCAACTTTCCTGAACCTGCAGGCTACTTAACTTCATTTTGCATACGTTACACACCCCGGAGCCCAGGGCGAGATTGATTGGTCTGTCTAATTGCTTAGATCTCACAGTGGAGTCATTGAAGCTGGAACTTCATTGGCTGTCCATTAAACTTTCTACCCCTCAACTAAGCGATAGGCAATGACTAATACAGGGTTCAGAGAGCTCCAAAAATCCAGTGATGTTCATCACACTGAGTAAAGGTGAGTAGGTCTATTTCTTCCAGCATCTGTTGCACTCTATTAACCTCTTGGGACCTCACAGGGGAAAAGTTTTTGGATGTGAGTTTGTTCACAAGTGAGTTGTTACTGTATATGTTACGGAGGAGACCCCCGCTCTGCCTCCTCCGTGCCACAAGAGGGAACCATCACCTGAATATTGAGTTTCCTGTTTGGACTCCATTTCCCATGAGCCCCGTACTTAGGACTGATTACTTCCTGTTTGCCACACCTGCATCCAATCAACCGCTCTATTTAAACTCACTAGTTGTTGAACCTGGTTGTGTCTTTGGATTGTCTATCTTTTTCTGGTTGTTTGCTGCCTGCCCTCGACCTTGCTTGGATTATGTTTATGATTGTTATCTGCCTGCCCTGATCTCTGCCTGTCTTATTGCTCCTTTTTTTGCCTTTTAACCATTGCTCTGTTTGCTGGTGTTTGACCCTTGCCTGTTTTGACCACGCTATAATAAAAGTGCTGCAAATGGATCCATATGACCCAGACTCTTCATCAGTGGTGGTTCTACATTGAATTGCACCCCGGGCGAGACTCCCTCCCGGCACCCCCCGACAACTATCCACAACCCCCCCCCCCCAAGGTTTTTTTTTTCCTCCAAGTTCGTGTGCCGCCCCCCATGTGTCATGAAAAACTGTCCCTATATATAACTATATATATATACCCCCACACACAAACAATACAATACCCATTACATACCCATTGTTTGATCTTTTTCATAAGATTTTATGAATTTTGATGTCAGAGAAAACATGTAATTTGGTATCCCTGAAAATCTCCAGATGTCGTCTTTAAGGTACAGCAGACTGGGAAAATTCACAACAAACTAATGTCCTCTCCAGAGACAAAAATCAATAAGCTAATGAAATATTATCAGAGAAAAATAGCAACTGAAGGAAGGAGAATGATGGAGATCTTAGTGTTGAGGTGCAGTAGTGACTGGGTACAGATAAATGGATCCGGAACACACACTGGAGAGTTGTTGTGATGACATCAGTTTGTTTATGAGCAATATCGTAAGCATGTCCTGAGCATGTCCTTTTGAGCGGCATGCCAAACCAGCACTCATCTGATTTCTATGCTTTCCTCATCTGCTCTTTAAAAATGTTTCATCAGGTAACCTAAAATGTGCTTTATGTAATTAAATCTAAATTAGCTGGTCAATATGATTTAAAATGACCAAATCAACCTGAGTACATTACGTTATGATAATAAAAGTAATTTTATGGGTCATATTAAACATAAACAGCTCCTTAAAACTGCAATCTGTAACTTTCTGGGTTAAAAATAAACAAAAATCATTTTTGAGTGTGAAGAGACTGAGCAAGTAGTGAATATTAATGTGCTCTCCCTACCATCTTATGTTACAGAAATTTGCACACAGACATACCGACTTTTTATGACAGCGCTTGCATGTAGTATGAAGTATTTTAACCAAAAGAGGTATGAAATGCAGCTTTTAATACAACCAGAGATGTTGAGGTTAGAATTAAGTAGAAGGACAAAGATATATATTAGTACCCTTCAATTGCAGTTTTGGTATTCACATGCTTATTGTTTTTGTTTGCACTGGAACAACACAAAAAAACTGAGAAGAAAAGTCACATTTCACACAGAACTCAAAAATGGACTGGACAAATGATTGGCACCTTGTCAAAATTGTAAGAAATAATTGCTTTTCAAGCATGTGATGCTCCTGTAATTTGTATTTAGACCTATGGCAAGTAACAGGTGTGGGAATATAGTAATCACACTTGCAACCAGTTAAAATGGAGAAAAGTTGACTCAACCTTTGTGTTGTGTCACACTGAGCATGGAGAAAAGAAAGAAATGAAATAATGTCAGCTCGCACTATCCGTCGTCTTCTGAATGAAAAGAAACGCTATGGTAGGAGACCCAGGAGGACACTAAGGCATATAAAAGCAAGACTGGAATTTTCCAAAACTTATGTGAGAAAACCACAATCCTTCTGGGAGATTGTACTGTGGACAGATGAGACAAAAGTAGAGCTTTTTGGTAAAGGACATCATGGCACTGTTTACAAAAAAATTAGGCTTTCAAAGAAAAGAACACAGTCCCAACAGTCAAACATGGTGGACGTTCAAAGATGCTTTGGCACTGGATGCCTTGACTGTGTGAATGGCATCATGAAATCTGATGGTTACCAAAGAATTTTGGGGCGCAACATAGTGGCCAGTGTCAGAAAGATGCATCTCCACCAGATTTCATGGCCAGAAACACACTTCAAAAAGCACTTAGAAATGGTTACAAACAAAGTGCTGCAGGGTTCTGAAAGGCCCAGCAATAAGTCCAGATCTGAATCCCATAGAACACCTGTGAGGAGATCTCAAAACAGCAGTTGGGAGAAGGCATCCTTCAAATCTGAATGACCTGGAGCAGTTTGCAAAAGAAGAGTGGTCCAAAATTCCAACAGAGGTGTAAGAAACTCATTCATGGTTACAGGAAGCGATTGATTTCAGTTATTTTTTCCAAAGGGGTGCTACCAAATATTAAGTTAAGGGTGCCAAGAATTTGTGGAATTCTATCAGATTTAACTTTTCTTCTGTTTTTTTTGTGTTGTTCCAATGCAAACAAAAAAAATAAACATGTGAGTACCAAAACATTTGCAACTGCAACAATTTTCTGAGAGAAGGGTTGTAAGGGTGACAGAATTGTAAGGGTGTCACAATTTTTGGCCCTTACTGTGTGTGTGTGTGTGTGTGTGTGTGTGTGTGTGTGTGTGTGTGAAGCCAAAAAGTAATGCCTGTGTTTATTTGTTGCATTAATTGTTAAGGACAAAGGATGTCAGGGGGAGTCTGGAGATTTACTCTTAATAAGTACAGATGGCTTTCATGGCCCAGCTGATATACTTGCACCATGCATTACTGCACAGCTAACACGCACAGACCTTCCTGAGCTTTGTGTTAATCTCACACACCATGCAGTGATATCACTGTTTATCTGGGAATTATATTTTATCTATACAACTCAGCCCTCATCAGCCTGGCTTTTCTCAGGAGTGTGTAAATGTGTTGCATTAACCAGAGTAATTAAACTGAATTGAATTAGCAGAAGTTTAGCAATGAAGTGCTGGACAGGATATGGTGTGTTTTTTTATTCTGGTTAGTGTGTACCAGCAAAGTTGTTTTTAGGGCCTTAGTTTGCATCTGCTGTTTTGATCAGTTGTGTTCTTAATGATAATACAAAAGGCTACAATAAATAGTTAGAAAAATAGATACATACTTTATCAACCCAGTGGAAATTGGGTCACATTAGAAGCCATACCATCTAGCAAATGTCAGTGCTTGTTGTATTGATCAAATGTCAAACGAAATTGATGCCACACGTAAAAAAAAATTGATACTTTTTATAGTATCTATACTTTTATATAGGTACATAAAATTGGGGGACTTTTATTTTGATACTCTCAACATTTTCACGTAATGTGAAGTCCCCTACGCATTTTCGCACCAAAACTGGTGGCATATTTTCATTTCAAGTCTGTCTGTGCGTCAGATTGCGATGCAACAAAGCAGTGGGAGTTTTTATTCTGTATATTCCGTATATGGAATATACAGAATAAAAACCTAACAATATAAAAATATAAATATATATACAGAAACTAAACAAGAAACAGGTGTAACTATTGGTGCAACAATTAACTAGGATGTAACTAAGTGTAACTAAGATGATCACTCAATTAAGAGGAACACAAGGAAACCAAAAGCACATGACAAACAGAACCTTAATATGACAGGTATATGAATATGTTTATTTTAATGCCATGATATATATCAAACTACCATGTATTATTATCTAATAATCTCTGTACCATGGTAATAACACAGTACTTTTTCACACATCTTGTGAAATCACACATTTTCACACATCTTGTGATGCACATCTTGTCATGAAATGTATTAATTGGTTTCTGTAAGGATACCCTGTGTGATTTATGGGCACCCTTTCCACAGAACCGCCCTCAGGAGGGTGCCAGCCACTCTCTGAGTAATGGATTGGGATTGATGGAGTTTGTTACTGCCACAAGAGAGCCTTACGTACCACCGTAATGGCTATATAACTGCACTGCTCTCTCTCTTCCTGTCCACACCTGTTAGTCAGTAGTTTGGAAGTAATGGTACATATTGACTTTGTGTTATGAGATGGAAGGCCATGGTTGTGTGTGGAGGGAGGCCATGTTTTCCCAAATAGAATTAGATTTGTTGTACTCTTTGTATTTATTTGCTAAATCTTATAGCAATTAGAGTTTATAGTGTTTAGCATCTAGATGATTTCAAAGACAGCATTATTAGTTATCCTTGTCACTCTTCTTTGTGTGTGTGTTTTTTTGGGGGGGTAGAGGGATGGATGGTGGAAGGTTTGCTTAACCATATGTTGGGGATCAATTTGTTCCCAAAAGTCAGCAAAACCTGACAAATTTGAGCAAATTTGAGCAAAACCTGTTTTGGGTTCTAATTTGTAAAACACTATAAAAATATAGTAAACAAAGTTTTTTTTATTGAGAAAATGCAGTAGGTTTTCTGTTAGGGTGGGTTAGGTTATATTGTTTATAACTAGCTGTGTATACAAAAGTTAAAGTAAATGGAATGTCTCTATTTAGATAGATGAAGCATGTAAGTATGAGCGTAATTGTATGTGTGCAATTGTGTGTTGGGGGGGATTATGTGGTTTGCTTAACCATATATTGGGGATAAACACCCAAAAGTCAAGACCTGATAAATCTGAGCTAAACCTTTTAGGGATGTCATCATTTGTAAAAAATACTATAAAAATATAATAAATATAGTTTTTCATTGTAAAAATGCAGAAAGTTTTCTGTTAGGTTAGAGCAGGGGTCACCAACCTTTTTGAAACTGAGAGCTACTCCATGTGTACAGAGTCATACGAAGGGCTACCAGTTTGATACACTCTTCTGAAATAGCAAATTTGCTTAGCTTGCCTTTAGTTATACGTTATTAATAATAATTAATGATACTCATCTATGTGATGACACTGATCACGTTAATGATTTCTCACAATAATTATCAACAATGACAACAAGGTGGGAAACAGATATCGATATTCTGCACTTTATTTCTATTAATCTCAGCCCGTAGTGCGCTTCCCGGTGGGTAGTTAGCATGGTAGCTTTTGTGACACGTAGTGAAGCGTCTCTCCACACTGCCACTTTGCCGTCGCCACAGTCGCCCCGCAAATAAGACACATGCAGGTTTCTTTTACAGTCGTAAAAAAGAACTCCTCCTCCCATTCGTTGTGAAAGTGATACGTTTTCTTTCTTTTTCTGCCTTGTTTTTTTAGTGAGACGCAGCTCACTAGTAAGTTGTGCTATTTTTAAAACAGGCCTGCGACGACTCATGTGGTCCTTGGGGGTGACCTGGTGCCCGCGGGCACCGTGTTGGTGACCCCTGGGTTAGAGTGTAGGTTAGGGTCAGGTTATATTGTTTATATTGTTTATATTGTGCATAAAAACAATAGAAGGCTATGGAATGTCCCCATTTAGATAAATAAGTAGACTTGTGTGTTTCCACCTACATCTCTTATGGGACTTTCCATCTATCTTTAGCCTCAGGCTGTCCTGGCTCAAGGTTTCCTGGTCAAGCTGTTGAGGGAGGCCAGAAGAGCTCATTTTAAAACATAGGGTTCTTTACAAAATATATTAGATAAATATTCTTCAGAAGTGTTTTTTGACTAAACCTCAATCTTTGTCTGTTGTTTTTTTAGTGGTTTTAAAATAAGATGCACTCCTGATTATTATCTTTTGTTGATGCTAGAAAAACATTCATGTTAAACAAACACACATTGTTTTGGTATTTTGTCTTGTTTTCTAAAAATAAAATATATGCATCTAAAAAGTCATTAGGACTTTTTTTTAGAAAATATTCACACTAATTCACACTACTGGCAGTTGTTTTTGTTCTTGTTAAGAATACCTGTTAAAGTTTATGCTTACATAAAGGTTTTCTTTACATATAGGCAGTTTTTTAATTAATTATTTATATAATTAATACTCAAAACTAACTAATAATTAATCATTTTAAATATAATTTAAATACATTTTACAAAGTATAACACATATCATTGTAAGTTACATTTATGTAATATAAACACAACATAATTTGTCTGCTGAGGGGTGGACAGAATCTGAACTGAGGTTAGAATGTCACATGAGTGTTTTGGTTCTAACTTAATTCCAACCATGGGCAAAACACATGTGAAAAGACTGTTGTGCTCTGTAACATTGGTGAATGGTGTCATACAGATTCCATTTTTCTATACAGGAGCGGTCCGGGAGAACAGACTATTTTCTCGCTATCACACTGGTCTGAATAAACTGCTTTTAATCTATACAGGTGAGTCTCCCATAAAGCTCCGCTCACACTCAGTGCTTTTTCTCTAAATGCAAGTAACCCTGGAAACAGGTGACGCGTTAATTAAAAGTGTGTGAGATGGACAGAATGAGGAAAGAAAGTGAGAGAAAAAACAAAGAGAATTATTGAGTCAATTGTGAGTGATAGCATGATCGATAAGCTTCTTTTATCAGATCATTCTGCAGCCTGGCTGTTCATTTATGCATCTGACAACTGTTAAAATAGCTTATTATTTCTGATTCGAATGTATGTGATAAAAATATACGTGATTTGATCAGCTGTATAAATCCTTCTTTGAAAGATGAGACTGCTGTTCTGGGTGTATGAATTTCAAGTCAAGACAAGATTTAAAATATAGGATATACCTTTGTACAGACAAGGTTAGTAAACAATTTTATGACTCTAGTATTGTGGCTTTACCTCCAAGACTGTGTTTTTTAACATTTATACCAGTGCAATGCCCTTTCCTAGCAGACTTCTATTGTAGTGCAATAACACTGCAGTTGTATTGAACCCAATACGACTGTCCTTTAAGCTAATGATGAAGGATGGTGTGCTAAACAAGCCTACTATCATCCATTAATCCCTTACTTCCTTTTCTCTTCTATACCTTCATTATCTCTGTCTGATGCTTATCCTTCTCTTAGATTTGCCAATTTACTCTTTACAATCGATTTACAATTTACTCAATTTACTCACTTTTGATATTTCCTGATGCTTTATCTCACTCGTGACAGTGTGCTGACTGCTTTGAGTTTAGACAGATTGGCACAGTGTTGACAGGAAAGTAGCGTGCGGAGGTTAGCGTTTCACCTAAGTAATATTCCCTTGACACTGCTGCCCCCTGTGTGCAGATACACACACGACGTCTGTCAAAATCACTTATGCAGTAAGCCGTGCCGGCTTCTCGCCTGAATAAGCCGCTTTTAATAATACATCTGATTTGCTGCAGAGACCGCCGAATAAGCAAGAAAGATTACAGACTGATGCAGGTACTTTATCACAGTTGTCCAAAAACACTGCAAAGTGCATTTTGGTGATAACGAAATTATTGTTTTATTTTTAAAAACAAAGTACTGCCTTTATTAGTTCAGGTCCACAGTTGAGGACCCCCAGGCAACACATATGGAGAGTTAAGGATCTAGATTTTATTTTAAAAAACCTACTGTATTGTTACCTCCCCCCCAAATAAGCACACAACTCTGAAACTTGCTTTTCAGTGGTACTGAATGATTCATCTACAATGGTATTGACATTGGACTCTAAGGTATTTCAGTGAATACCATATAAATTATTTTGTTCAAAAAGAGGAACAGAGAGAGAAACAGAGAGAGTGTGGAAACAAGTCATAATAAATGCAAAGGTCAGAAAGAATAAGTGAAAACAATAAAGACAGACTAAATAAAGCAAAAATAGCTTAGCAGATCTGGAAAATGTCCCCATGGTCCTGTGTGTGTGTGTATTCAGTACATTTCTTTATGTGCACTGCCTTATTTTAAAAACCCAAATCTACGTGCGTTAATTCATTTAAGCTGACTACAAACAAGCAGTTGCAACATAAAAAGCTGTGACTTTGAAGATCTGAACCAGAGAGTAAATAATTTAAATGTTTTTCATTACACTTGGGAGGACAGACAAAATATGTCTAAAGAGGAACAGTCTCAAAAGGGATTTACATATGTCCTTTAAAGCTTATCTTTAAATGGACCCATTCCCTCGAGATCACTTTGTCTGTCACAGTGATTGAAGTGTTTGGTAAAAGTGTATAAGATGTAAAAGACTGGCACTGATTTATGTCTCTGTCCTATGTCCCTATGTCTCTGTGGCTGCCTTAAATAATAAAGTGTTTTAAAGTGTTCTAGCAGAAGTCTGACGTGTTGGTTTAAAACACCTAGTTTAAAGTCCTCATGCCAAATTTCCATATGATAATGATATTTCTCTGTTTTCCTGTTGGTTAAACAAGTGAAAACAAGAAAACCACATTATATAATTCTTGTAATGTTTCCTGTAGTGTCAGTTGGTAGAGCATTGTGTTAGTAGCACAAAGGTTGTGGGTTCGATTCCCAGGGAACATAAGTACTGATAATTTTTTTACCTTGAATGTGCTCTAAGTTGCTTTGGATTAAAGAATCTGTCAAATGCATAAATGTAAACATAAATAACTCTTGCCTAAAGGTATGCTAAGGTAATATATTAACTAAAGATTAAAGCGGATCTGTTGTCAAAACATTTCTATTGTGGCAGGTTGTCACACCTGTACATATCATGCTGTTTCGTGGACTGTTTCATAATTGTTTTACTTTGATTTTCTCACTAACCTCATTTCAAATGCTCAGGATCAAGAACTTTCACACATACACCTCCTGCAATTGAACATTTTTGAAAAAATGTTCAAAAATGCAGTTTGAAAATTAACTGTTGTCTTAATTGGATTGTTAAACTTTCAGATGGTGTTTGCCGCATTTCTTTTCAGTTGATGCTGAACATCTCTGCCATCTAATTTAAGTTCATTTAACACTCAGAAAAGCTGCATTAGTACTGCATCTTAATGAGGCGTGCAAGCGTTTCACAGCCTCCGTCGCTCATTAGCAATATATAGAGGGATCATGTGAATACAGCTGGCACAGAGGCTTCAGATTTATAGACTAAATACATACAGTATGTGTTTGACACGTTCAGATCTGCTCTCTACGGTTTTTATAGGTTTTTTTTAAAAAATAAGAATCAAAAATAAGTTTTTTGCCCCTTAAACATGAACACCAGCAGCCTTCATGTCAGTCAAAAGTGCAAGTTTGAAGCAAGTAATTATTCTCTACGCATTAATATTTTTCTGCTGCACCTGTAGTCTTATACAGCAGCTTATATAAAGTATTAATGCTTAAAGGCGCTCCGGAGGCATTTGCATACAAAGTGAGTGTTATACAATTGAATAACTCTACCTAACCTTCTATTGCAACCACAGAGCCTAATGGCAACATAACACAGTAAATTCACCAGAAGACGCAGAAGGTGGGTGTAAAATGTGCACAGGGAGAAGATTAGTAAAGAAATTGGAGGTGGCATGAGGCCATTTACCGCGTGAGCTACAGGTAATGAGATATACGACAGGCAAGCAGCGGCCGTTGATCTGATTTAGTGTGTATGATGGAGTGAGGCAGAGAAAACAAAGGCTGAGGGGAGTTATGGCACATTAAATTTTTAAACCCACAGCAATAAATGTTGTAACTGCAAAAGTAGTTGCATAGCAAAATTCATGTTTTTAAACAATTCCAGGTTCAACGATTCAAGGTTCAGTAAATATTACGGAATACAAAAAGTCATAGTCAATAACAAAAATTGCTACACAGTTGCTATGACCAAAACCATAAGACCTTTATACATATTTTGATGTGATTTAGTATTACATTTCTGCAAGGTTTTTCTCCTCTTTTTTCCAGTATTTTTAACATAGGGTTTGGATAGAGGCACTTACGAAGGCTTGCTTAATTAAATTTTAATGAAACTTTGCCATATACCTTGTACTGCACTGTGCCAAAAACATGAATGATACTTCAAACCGCGAGGCTGGGTAAGAGGATGCTATTACTTTTCTATGTGATTGGGCATGAAAAAAGAACCAGAGACATATCTACGGCAAAAATTTTAAAGAGACTTGATGAGCTTTCTTGACCTGAGGCTGTTTATTCAAAACTAGTAAGACCTAGCAACCACCTAGAACAACCTAGAAATCACAAAGCGAAAATGTAAATATCTAGTTACACATGTAATTTAGCATATTCAAATAGATCTGTGCTTCTTCACTCGGTTTTGGTGCAGTGGTTAATGCATGTATTCCTGAAAATGTAAGCTGTAATGCTCATATGGTGACGCAGGGTCAAGTCTGGCCTGTGATTATCACATTTTCATGAAAATTGTTACAGAAGTGGTTGCTAAATTTTCTTCTGTAACACCCACTTATGTTGGTCATAACAAAGAAAGAAGTTGCACAGTTGTTTCTATGGATCCAGCTAGTTAAAAAGTAAAGCTTCTGTTAAATTAATGGTGTGTTTTGTCCTTCACAGCTACTTCATCTCTGACACTGGCTGATTTCCCTGTGGACTGTGTATTAGAGGAGGATTACATGATCAGAACCTGTTAAATTCAGAGATTTGGTTTGTTTATCAGCACTTCCTTTTAAATCTGGAAAATGACATAGAATACGAAATGACTGCATAAAGAAAAGGTGTCAGGAAAGAGTATGACAAAGTCTATAACTATGCCATAACGACAGTGCATTCCAAATGGCCCAAAATAAATGGGCACTTTTATGGGAGAACAATCATGGCAGCATTGCATATATATGACAGTACAATATTAACATATTTACAGTGGCCTAAAAATGTTAAGTCATACCAAAGATGTTTGACTGTATCAGAAATACAGTCTGCAGTTTCACACAGGTCTCCTAGCAGAGTAACCACGTGGTTACTACAGGTGTAGTTCATCACATTAACTGTAGACATCTGACTTTAAACAACCAAGTGTATTTATTAAAACCAAACATTTTAAATGATCTATAAAATCAACATATTTAAATAAATCATTTGCATTCTAAATGTAGTTATTAGTGTGAATTTAGAATAGACATTATCACTGAACAGAACCCAATCTGAGTCCCTTCTGTCTACTAGTGACATCATTTCTTGTTGTTTCATGATTGGCCAACAGTGTTATCATTTCTGCTACTCACATATTAAACTACATTTCTTCCTGTTGCAGGGATCATATTAGCCATTAACTGTGTAGCCCATTCTGTTCCCCTTTCCCCTCAAAGGCCTAAATCTCTTTAAATCAGCCTCTGATCTTATAAGGAGATTTTTGTGTGTGTGTGTTTATTTGTATGTACACAGGAAACAAGAAGGGCAAACTCATTTAAAAGTTTCACATGAGAAAACAAACTTTAACACTGTCCAATTCCCCAGCTTTCTTGTTAACAATATTACATTTTAGGGATTGTTTAAAAGACTATGAGGTTGTCCACTCATATGGTCTGGTTATTTTATATTCAAAACAAATCTGTCATAAGCCACCTAATAAACTCATCAACTCTAATTTAAAATTTTAAAAATCATTAAAAAAATTTAAATTGTAAAGATTTTTAGAGAAAAATGAATCTGTTAAACTAAAACTTTAATTATATGACTGAAACCTCTCTATTATATGAATGAGTTTCCTCTCTAATGAATGATGTAGTGTTAGAGTTCTGAAGCACACAGAGATACAGAGACAGAGGAGAACACTGAGAAGAGAGGCAAAGCTGGCAGCACATGGAGATGATCCATCCTCTGTTTTGCTGACTCTGAATTTCAATACATCTTGACCTGTTAGCCCAACTATAGAGAGCTGATGTCCGCCCTGTCAGTCAAAACCAGATGGAAAGCATCAAAACAACACATTTTGCTTTAAAATATAAAGGTTTGACAAACTCTTCACTATGAAATAAAAGCTTCAGACTAAACAGAAAAACATATTCTGTTTCAAAGAAGATCAAATTTGTGGCAGTGCTGGCATATTGTATTTAATTGTATTCATATTTTATATAATAAATAAATTAAATAATAAATAAATAAATAAACAAATTAAACTATTATTATTTTATTATTTATTTTCTTAAACAATTGTAGATAAAATACATTAAATAATCATAGTTGTTTTATAATAAATAATAATACTATAAATATTTAGTTATAAATGTTTCATGTAATAATGCTTATTTGCAGTTACTGTAATAGTTATAGTTACTGTATAATTCAAACAGCCTGAATTCTAACTAGAAAAGTCACAAAAAACTTTTTTTATTTTCATTTTAATATATGAATATGTTTTCTCTAGCCATACTAATGTCAAACTTTCAATTTGGTCATGGTTTATTAATAAACGTTATTCGACATTGAAATTCTTTGCAATTATTGGTGTCCTAATATGATCATGTGGACAGATTCACAGTATCCAGATGTTTTAGAACTCGCCTCTGTTTAGATTTTTATGTCTGTAGTAAGTGGCAGCACGGCTGACATATGGGAAAGAGAAATGAAGCAGACTTGAGAGAGCTGTGCGAGAGGAAAAGTGACTCATCTAAGGCGCTGAGAATTTTTAAACATGAGCAGAGAGACTCTTATCTCGCTGATGAATATGTGGCAGATGGCAAACTGGGAGGCAGTGGCACTAGATTGAAACAGTCATGGTGTCTGAAGGGCAGCAGCAAACACACTGGAATAGATTATAATATCCCCATCTGTTTGTAAAGGTTTGAGATGAACCCCCAAAGACCAGACAAATGGCATTATCACATTTATATTTATAGTCATAAAATGATTTCAAGAAAAAGGTGGTGACATCTCATTTAATCATGCTCATAGACCTGAAACCTTTCCTGTTTTCATATAGGTTGCCCTTGAGGCAAAGAGAAGTTCAAATAAAACACCCTAATTTTAGAATGTCTGTTATGAACTGAAATGATAAGAAGGCATCCTGAAGATAAGGCCATAGAAATTGTCACTTGGGCTAAACTGAACAATTTAATTTTTCTTAAGTTAAACATGAATGTGCATAGTTACACATTATGAAGTGCAATTAAAATAAATGCTAATAAATTACTTATAATATAATAATGCTTATATCATCTCAACCATATTTCTTATATTGAGAATTAATATAAATGCTAAAAACACACTCTAACACTACACACTGCACTACACACTACAACTTCAAACTTTTTCTATGAAAATCAACAGTATCCTTAAAATACTGTTGATAGCATTAATCTCAGAACGTTTCTTTTAACCAAATCACCCCATAAATCTCTTTTTTATATATTTTTAATGTCCCATACTGTTTTCAGTGGGATTGGCAGTGGATTGTGTTTGTGCTGGACCCATATCTGTGGTCCTGTACAGGCTGCAGTCCAAGAAGGATTCTGTGAGGCTAATGAGTTCCAAGTCCAGGTCCCTCCTCTCCATCCCTGCCAGAGAGGGTCTTATCCTGTTAGCTGTGCTTTCTCATGGATAATCCCTCCACTTCCCCACCTGGCTGCCCTTGAGCCTTGCAGCTTTTAACTGAGATGACTGTCTTCTGCTAAATGCGACAGGTAAATCTTGATATATAGCAACATATAACAAATAAGCAAGACTCTACTATACTGATGTAAATATCTATTTTTAATTGCTCTACCTTTAGTAAGTAATACTAAGGGTAGTATTATACTAAAGTATAAATACTAAAAATGTAAGTAATTTTGTTTCAAAAAGAACTCTGTATTTTCTTAGTACAGAAATGCATTTATGTGTTTTATTAACATTTTTTATTGAAATTGAATTTCTCTATTTTCATCATCATAATCATTTTTCCAGAATCAGGGTCAATTGAATTTCCATTGAGTGAATCTACAAGAAAGTTTAAAGGGAATATTTTTTAGCTCTGGTTTATTGCCTGATTTAAAGCTAGTCACAGCTCATTTCTTCACATATTCTCAAGCGTCAACCTGTATAAACCTCCTGACAGCTGTTTTGACTAGCAGTTAATCAGTACCATCATCTAGCCCATCTGCTCCAAGACATTTTACACTCATTTGCATTATATTTTTCACACTGATGTTTTGTGGGTTTTCCTTCTGTTTGTAAAATTGTATTATGTTTCTGTTGGTTGGATCTAGGCTTCCTGTAGAGCATTGCGCTAGCAACAATGAAGACATTGGTTTAATGAATGTGTATGGTTTAGTTTAATGACTGACCTGCTATGAAGAGTTTGAAGAAAGATACCAACAGTATTGGTACAGAACAGTCACACACTCATAGTATGTGCACAGCCATGGTCTGTATCTCTCCCCTCAGGTGTAAAATGGAAAAGTATAGACAGACATGTACAGCTGGCTGGAAGGCTGTACAGACTGGAAGAGTGTTTTTGCAGGTGCCCAAGCATGTAAAGATTAGGAGCAGAGGCATTTATCAGTGATTAGCACTGGCAGAAAACCATACACAAAAATAAGTTCAAACGGGTCAAAATGTTTGTAACTAAGATCTTGAAAACACTTAAAAAATCGTGTTATGTTACTTAAAATGTTGGTCCAAGTCGGTCCAAGCAACTATGTGAAAGGACCTGTGAGTGATTCCATCAGTTTGCAAATTTCAGCTTTACCCACACTCTCTTTAAAATCCCACTGTGCAAACCCAAACACACCAAATGATGACAGGCAGAGAGTGTTTCTGACTGGCTAAACAGTTACAGTTAGCAGACACTTAAAGACACAACTGTAGTCGCTCTTGGCTGACTTCTTGACCAGCAGCCTTTTGATAGTATAGCTGCTACACCACAGACCTGTGATGTAGACACGTGGTGTATAATGGAAGACAACAGTTTTTCTTGGAGATAATTATGCTTTACTTAACAATGTTGTGTTTAAAAAGCTCCACCCAGGTACATCATGGATTGTTTTCTACTCTCATGCAGCATTGTGATTATAACATGTAAATTACAGTGTTCATGTGATTGCATTGCCCTATAAATGTGATTGTACTATAATTCTTAAGTTAGTAATTTCTTTGGTGATTATGCATAAAACTATCCAATGTTTGAGGAAAAACATAGACAATGATTTAAACGCGCGTTTTATTATGCTTTTGTTATTAACACATTTATTTGAATATATTATATATTATTATAATTATTATTATATATTATTATATATAACTATATATTATATTTATGCCACCTTACATATATAGGGTCTTAAAATCAAATTGAAAATAGTATGAAGTTAAACATTATGGTGGATATACATACCACACATATACATCCGACTTGGCACGTTTTAATTTCGGTTCACATTCTGAGTTGGCATTGCTGTGTTACTCTGTGTTTCTGACAGCATGTTTAGCTGGGTGATAAAAGTTGTTCCTTAGCCCCCAGAACCTCCTGGGAAACCTGGAAAGGAGGGAAATTCCAATGCATCCACTGCAGCAGTGAGTGTACTTGTGTATGTGTGTTGATTATGCACATAAGTGTAGGTACATTAAAAAATAAATCATTTTTGACAGTATAGAAATAACTTTACTCTCTCTGTTCTGATATACAGGACACAAATACAGGGAAACAAGTAAGGAGGAAGTAAAACAAGGTAACAGTCCACCACATTCCATCACATTCAAGCTTTGATCAATGACCAATGCAGAAGCACCTCATCACAGAAAACACAGACTGAGAATGTGGCTCATTCATTTTCCATGTTGTTCCACAGAACCAAACACAGCCAATCCAAAAGAGGAGGTCTCAGAGGAGAACAGGTATTGTGTGCATGAGGGTCTGTGGTGGGTACATACTTTATGTGTGTTCAAGGTCCTGCCAGACCTCATTACCCCCCCCTCTCTCTCTCTCTCTCTCTCTTTCTCAAGTTGGCTTTCCTATGGGTTCAGAACTGCTCTCCCTCTGCCAGTGAACATTTGAAAACTGGTCAACACTGAAGGTAAGGTACCTTAAGGTCCATGTGGACTGCCTATTTAGTTAAAGAAAATTAAATTAACAATAACATAAGCCTTTTAGCCCTTTAAGAAGCAGATACACTGTAGGTTTAGAGTGATGGGTTAACACTTTCAAATAAGGTTGTATGCTAACATTATGACTTAATTAATACCATATTTATTTATGAACATTAATTTAGATTAAACATTATAAAGTTTATAACAAATTATATAATAAAGAATTGCTCATTGTTAAGTTGTGATACCTTATGTGTTACCTACTATCTAATGTTTTCAACCCTGTATTACCAGTGGCGTACATGTATATCATGATTGTAGGTCCCTTTTAGACCAAGTACCTTTTGAACCCATGATTTCTCACACTGTATGCAACAACTTGGTAGACTTTGTAGATGTGCCTACAATGTTTTAATAGGTTCCTCCCACCTAGTGCTAAAATCCTAGCCCCTCCCACCCCCAATTTTTAAGTATAGAGTATGTATGCATTGCTTACCCGTTTCTTTTCCATATTATTACTAAACAGCAAGAGGAAAATACAGTGAGCAACAAGTATTGTTTATATTCATTTTGTTGTATATATATTGCATGGTTAGATAAAAATATGTTTTTGGATCTTCAACTGTGTGTGTGGCTGTATTTTCTGTTAAATTGATGTCTTGATGAGATCTACACATTTTTCATTGCTGTATCATGGATGGCAGTAACCTATCAGAAGAATAAGTAAGCTCACACAGGCTATAGCTCAAGCCATATAATAAATAGCTCTGCTATAGTCCTGGACGAATAGCTCTTAGCATGCTACACACACAACACGATTTATTGCGTGGAGCTGTATCTTCATATTAGCAGCTCCGAACAGATGCAAAATACGTTCAATTGAATTATGTTCTTAAGTTTTTTATCAGACAAAAAACTAAGCATTTTTAAGATCGGCACTGGCTTTTAAAGAACATGAAACATAAGTGACAAATACAAATATAGAATGACATTGATGTTTTATAAGATTATTGATTATTTATATAGAAGGGGAACATAACGCTGTTTTACAAGCATAGACTTACTGCTTGATGCGTGGCTGCCGCGCAAACCTATTCGTTGTATTACTCTCCCATGCTACCACCTTGTGTTTGCTTAGAGCAAAGCAGCTTACTTGCACATGTATACGGACTTTCAACCAATGGCAGCAAGTCAAAGCGGCTGATGCGTTGAGCTCTGTCTGTTCCTACAGCAAACCTGGGATGATCGGATGGATTGTGCAGGGACTTGTATTTTCATAGGAACAACCAGATTAAAATACAAAGATCACTGAGGTTTGAAGATACAGAGTATCACTGCACTGTGGTTTCTTATGTGTATATTAGCCTGGTTCATTCTTATAATACTTTTCTCCCAATAATTTAATAGATTAATCAATTAGTAAGACCTCATGAAATGGTGTGAGAACTGCAATGTCATAGCATTTTAAAACGCTCATAAGTGCAACACCAAAAAGTGCAAAAAATGATCAATAATTTTGGGCCTTCTTTCATAAGAGATTTTAAGTGTGTATATCCACAATATGTGAATTGTGTCAACTTTTAAGAATACACTAGCATGTACATGGCTACACATGGATTTATGGACTCAAACCTAACATATATGGACTAAATGCTACAAAAAAAGTTTTGATTCATTAAGCCCAGTACTTACTAGATTTCCAGCAATCATTATATGTTTGTATATTTAAAGAATGATGATCAATATTTTAATTAACCAAATTTACATATACAACGTTATATTTATATATATATGAATAAACACAAACAAAACAAATCTTAACAAAGAGTTCTAATGAGAAAACGAAGAAAAAGAAAAATCTCAAAAAAGAAAAAAGAAAAGTGTCATTACATATAAAAGTATAAACTGAGCAATGGTTTAACACAATTCAGTATTTTTCAGTAGATTATAATCCTGCACATAGCAGATATTGTCCCGCAGGACTTCTAACACTAGAGTTAATGATGTTAGTGTCCTAGCACAGCATCTCAGGTCCACAGGCACCTGTTTAATAGACTCCCCTGTGAGACTTTAATTGTATTTTCATCCAGACTGCAGCTGTTCCAGTCGTTAAAGTGGATCCTGCTGTAGGTACAGTATTTCTTCAGCAGGCTTTGTCAGGATCATGCTCCATACACACCACAGTCCCACCTTCTGTTGTTACAACCAATGACAGCTGTAAACACAATCTGCTTTCCGCAGACAAGCTTGTTTGGATTGCTTTGAATGGGCTGAATCTTCATATTCAATTCAAATTTGTTTGTATAGTGCTTTACAAAATACAGATTGGTCCTATGCAAATAAAATTGTTTGGAAAAGTGGCGTACAAACCCCTAGGTGACTGTAGCAAAGAAAACCCCAAAAATGTTTAAGATAAAGAAGAAAAACGCAGATACCGGTTAATGGCTGGCACTCAAAGACTCAGGTCAGATGATTAAGGATGGGATGAGATGAGGTTGAGGTGTGGAGTTGATAACAGGTTGAGAGATGGAGCTAGTAAATGCGTATCACAAGGTAGAGAGGGGAATTAAAATCAGTCTACTGACGATGGGACTTCACTACACAGTCCAAATGATTAATGCTTCTAAATGCTCATATGTCTGGCATCTTAAACAGGCACAACTGCTTGCAAATGAGTTTTAATATATCTGTAGAGAGCTATTCATTAGCATACACGTTCATGTCAACAGACGCTCTGCTAGCACATGTATCCCTGGAAATACACAGCCAGAATGTTGCCATGTTTACTGCCATCTGAAGTCAGTGCAGTACATAAAGGAAAATTTGTTTCAACCCCCAACACGTACCATTCCACATGTTTACAAATAAAAACATGGATAAAAGCATCTGCCAAATGCATAAATGTGTAAATAAACAATGAATGACACCATGAGACAGATATATAACAGACAAACTGATGTAAAAGACAATATATCATCTCTGTACAGGTGCATAAGGTCAAGGACCTTCAGTGCTTTGTTGAAATGTTTGCCATGGATCTATTTTAAAACATTGTTGATGTGATGATTCTCTCTGATCATTAGATGCTGAGCCTCTTTCTCATATTCCTATGGTGGAAATAGTGTCTGATGAGGAGCCAGATGCAACGCGCCCTTCTCTCCCAGGTACAGTATAATTCTAAGATAATAGTATTCATATTTCATACTGTACATTATATACTATAAATTTCCAAACTAATCAGTTCAATAAGTAATTTTAACATTTATTTGATCTTGACAAATACTACTAACTCATCTAATATAAGTGTTCCTGTAGCTCAGTTGGTAGAGTATTCCGCTAGCGACACAAAGGTTGTAAGTTCAAGTCCCAGGGAGCACGTGCACTGACAAAATGTATAACTCGAATGAACTGTAAGTGAACTGCCAAATGCATAAAACGTAAATGTAAATAATCTTTCACATTTAATATTTATCTGTCATAACAGGAAATTATTTTCCTGCTTACCCGTGATGGGAAACATTTTAATATTGTCTTAATTTTCATGTTGCTCTCTCTTTCAATGTGATTGAATGGATTAAACATGGTTTTGAGAACATAGTTCCTCAGTCGCCAGTCTGTCTTTGTCCTCCCTTTAGTTCAGAAACTAGAAGGCTGCTTCTACTCCTGTGACACCTTGCAAACAAGCACCAAGTACAATTCACCTGTTTCTAGTTATCAATAATGTAGTAAAAAAATGTATGACATTCTGCATGTGTTATTTTCTGTCTAGCATCTGTACCTGCATCCATGCCCACACCTGCGCCTGCACCTGCATCCAGTGTTTTGCATGCATGATGAATCTATTGTAGTGCATTATATTTCATTTGCTTTTAAGTGTGGTTGGCTGAATTGTACAAGGCTTTGGGCGCATGATGCCACAACCTGTACTGAAACCAAAAGAGGTACATTACACACACACACCTTAAGTTTATACATTAGACCAGAGGTGTCAAACTCAGCTCATGGAGGGAGAGCTGAGGAGGGAGAGAAGGGAGAGCTGAGTTTGACACCCCTGCATTGGACCATGTTTGTTTAAATAAAATTTACCCATTGCCTTTGTGCTTATTTGCAGGATGGTGCTTCAAAAGCGTTTATTTAGGATGTTGTTCAAAATGTTAAGGTTTTTTATTTCCACACACCTATATATAATATTTGACTTCCTGATACCCCCCAGTTGTGATTCATACAATCTGAAACTTCAGTTTAGTTCTGTATTGTTATTTGAAAACATGGTCACATGACTTCAGGACAGGATATTTGTCTCTTTGCTCATTTGTAGGGTGGAGGTGATTGAGAAAAACTCTGCAATGCAATACACTGCAATACAGCTTTAAATGCTTTAAGTTATTATACTGCAAAAATATTTTTTAAAGGGGCCATACTCACATTTATTTTTTCCTTTCTCTTTCTATATGCATTTTGTGTAAACTACAGCAGGAACGCAAGCAGGCAGCTCGCATGGCAGAGTGTCTGACCCGACAGGCTGCAGAGTTGGCCGTCAGACAGAACAGCACACCATACAGATCAACTCTGAGCCTAGAAATGAAGAACAAGACAATGACGATCAGTAAGTCCCAAACACACAAGATTCTCAGTGTGCCTGTGCTAAACCCTTTCAGCTTCTTCTGTGTTATTTCAAGATCTGGAGTGTTAGAACATTTGTGGCCAAAATGCACTCTCTCTGTATTTTACTCACACACACATATAAACACACTTACAGGGTTCAGAGTTCACCCGTTTAGTGTCTGTTTTATCAAGACTGCCAAATATACAGGAGGAAGCCTTACCAGCTGTCCCCGATCCTTGTTTTCTACAGGGTTTCCAAAGTTAACACGCCCCAAGCACCAAATGCCAGTGAAGATTTGGTGAGTTGATAACATTTTATGAATTATATATAATATACTAACCATCTATAAAGACCATTACCTTAGTGGAAAATGTTAAAAGTTTAGATGATTAATCTTTTAATTGTTTAAAAATAATGCAATATACAATTTAATGGCCAGTAAGAAATATTAATAGGAAGATTCTGTCAATTCACTTATCATTGGCATAAAGTTCATTTTGGACCCTGCTCCCACTTCCCTCACAGTCAAAGCAGAGTGAATGTTTATGATATGATTGAAATGGATTTGTGCTAGATTCTGTACTGTTATGCTATTATTCTAATATACTGCATGTCAGCTGAGGTGCTGTTTGTCCTTTTCGGCTTGCCATACAGGCTATAGCCACTCCAAGAAGAAAATGAAAAGGAGAATGTGGGTGGTAAGATTATATCGTAAGACTTTACAAGCTAACCAGCATACAAGACAGCCTGTGAGAGCATTACAATTATAGTCTTTCACTACTAGGTTCCACCTAATACTTTGCTACTGTGGAAATGATGTCAGATGCTTTTATAGTCTTCATTCTGCCAGCTTCTATTCGTGTTACTATAAACCACTCAAAAATGTAGCTGGTTAAGGTAGCAGCCTCACTACCTTTAGTAAGTCTGTAGTCAACATAGTTATCAACAGCTTTACCTGAAAGTCCAACCTGCTCAAACCCCCATTCAGGTGCATGGTGGATGTCTGAAAATGGATAAAATCCTTAAAATCCTTAATCTTACACTGCTGGAAAATCTATCTTGGGCTGGTTAATTTGGAACATGGCCTACACTAGCATCTGGTGCTCTGGCTGGTCAACAAGCTACCATATTCCAAAAACCAGCATGTGACCAGTCTGAATCAGCTAGAAACCAGCTGCTGTTTTATTCCAAAACAAACTCTGTTGTAAGGGTTAACTGTTGTACTGTTGGTTTACTGTTTTTGTGTTTACTGTTGTAAACACAAAAACTGGCAGGGTTAAGGTGTATTATCCCCTTGTAAAAATGTGTTCGCAGTTTATTTAGTTGCCCAGTGATTTTGCTGTAACTTGTCACATATTGTCATTCAGAAGGATTCCCCAGTATGTTGGGGAAGAAGACATAGCAGATCTAGAAAAGAATCTGAACCAGACTGCTGCACTCGGTGTGAAGTCTATCCCTAAACCCAATTATTTATTTAGTTTATGAGCAAAAGTTTTAATTTGAGTTAACATTTTTATTTATTATTAGAGATCTCTGTTCTCTCCAGAAAGTCAACATCAATGCTTCTAGAAATTATTGTGACATGACTTTCTCCGGCATGATGTCATTTCCTGTGGAGGCCTTGAGTGGCCGGTGTCTGCAGCCAGTCAAAGAAGTGTAGTTGTGAATGAGCATCTTCAGGAGCTGGTCAGGCTGTTTAAAGAGCGAACAGACCATGTGAAAGAGAAAATTCACCAACCCAGATGAGTATGATGAGAGAAGCCCATCAGCATGTGAGTACAACATTGAATTCCACAGCTGAAAATGAATGTGTGTGTGTTTGTTGACCAATGAGGGGAAGTGTTGGTAAAACCAGTTTGAAAACAATCATTATTTTGCGATTCTGTATGTTGCAACTAGTGGTGCATGAATGACATACTTCAGCTTTAAGCTCAAGCTTAGAAAACCTTGTATGCTTGAACCTCAGCTCCAGCCAAAATGCCTGGTGAAGCCCCACCTCCTGAGAAAAAAGATGATGTTTCTGTAGGGGAGGAAGTAGAGGAGGAGCAATTCTACATGTTTATGGGTCACAGTTTCAAAGTTCCCCAGTCGAAAAGGCCATAGATTCATGATTTGCTCAGAGTCATATTGAAGTTCAAGTCCCCATCCAGCAGCAACCCCTACACAGGTTAGATCAACTAAACCATTTTTATTGTTATAAAGATGTACTGTATACCATTAATGTACTGTAATGTGGAGACTTGCTTAAATCCTTGCTGTTTAATCTTTTATGATTTAAAGATATGTGGCACATGTACAGAATTTCACATATAAACATTTTTCTCTCGCCTTTATCTTGGCGTATGTGTGTTCTCAATAAACCCAAGGCTCAGACTGCAGAAGCAATGGACAGAACTGATACTACACATCCTCTGTTTTAATGTGTGAACAACATGTATAACAAGACACAGCTGATAACTTTCAAACACAGTTGTGAGCCAATTGTCCCAATACTTAGGGTGGAAGACTCTGTATATATACATGGCCCATCTAGTCATGATGAGGTCACAAGAATAATCAGTTCAACCTGATATGAACAATTTTAGTGGTACATTTAAACAGATTGTTTGGTGACCCTGTTGTTATGTCAGATAAAGGCTGTTATTGAAGGATTGGGCTGTGCAGACTATATTGTAGCAGAACAAAGCAGCCGTGTTGTTACTTATTTAACGTGCAAACCATGCGTTAACATAGACGTATTAGTGGCAGCAGTTAAAAAATAGTTTTAGTTCAGAGATTTAATTCACAAGAGAAATTGGACAATCATCATAACAAATGACCACAAAAACATGACTAACATTATTTGTGTAGTTTATATGGGAATTCTTCATCGATTACCAGCATTTTGTGTTTGTCAGAACTTTCGTTTCATAGATCTGCTCTATGCGGTGTGGCTGTTCTTTGTGACTTTCGTGTGGAACTGAATGCTTATTCCTGTGCACTGTACTTTTTTGTATCAGATGCTCAAGAACATCCACTGGTGGCTTCTGATGGACTACCTCTGTGATACCATTTACATTCTCGACATCCTGGTCTTTCAGCCCAGACTGCAGTTTGTTAGAGGAGGGGACGTTGCAGTGAGCATGTGTAGGCCATTAGTGGTCTAGATAAGACCACATATCTATCTACAGTTAATCTATCACTCAAGTTTCCTTTTGTCTGTCAATTTTCCTACAAGTTCACACAGATGTTCTAACAAAGTGATCACATTAATTATGGACATGTTTCACTAGTGTTTACAACCAGAAAGTATCTGAATTTTAAACAGTTTGTTTCATTTTGTTAATGTCCATTAATGTTTGTTTGTTTTTTGTTTGTTACGCTGTTATGCTTACTTCAATGTTACAAAAAGGACATGAGAGAGAACTACATGCAAACGGAATTATTTAAGGTCATTCAAATTATGACACAATTTTTAATAATTTTTTCATTGCACTTACTGAACTAATATAATTAATGTATTTTAGCTTTATATGCTGAATGACTGCTGTGTGTTCTCTAATTGTCTCAGATGGATGTGATCAATCTCTTTCCTCTGGACATCCTGTACTTCTTTACAGGCGTCAAATCAGGCTTGTGGTTTCCTTGCCTGATCTGTCAGAAACACACACACATTTAACATTTATTCTGTAATTAATCATAAACGTTCTCTGCTTCTCTTTCAGTACAATGCATTCTTTGAGTTTAATGGTCGTCTGGAGGCTGTGATGATCTTACATTTATAGGTAAGACCACAGGCCACCACTAGATGGCACCATATATCACACAGTGACTACTACTTAAAGAAACAGTACTTTAAATCTGGCCTGTTATTGTTTATTATATGGAACTCAAAAACTAGTCCGTTTTCATTTAGTCAATGATTGGGTAACTATAGTAACCATAACTCGTTTTCACTTCCAGGTAGCCTCCTTGCTATGTAACAGAATGCTAGCCTACAGCTTAGTCCATACTGTGCTGTATGCTGTACTGTATAAGTTGTATAAGTACTTATATAATAAACATTTACTACTTAAATAATAAATATTTATAAACATTCTGCATTTTTACAATTAAAAGAACTTTTATAACTTTTAAAACTATATTTTTATAGCGTTTTTAAAAATAAGGATGTCCCCTAAAGGAGGTTTTGTTCAGATTTGTCAGGTTTTGCTGACTTTTGGGTACCAATTTGTCCCCAATATATGGATAAGTAAAAACATTTTGAAAATTAAAGTGGTCCATATGACTTGTAGGACCAGCATGGACATTATGCTTTATATCTCCATTTGTTTTTCTGTCCTTTAGTTTGCTTTCTGCAATGGTTGAAACAGGTGAACAGCTAATGTGAAAGCCCACAGTTTTGCTAACCTCTTTATCCTGGATAAGAAGGACCTTGCTGAGATCTTAGTGCACTACCCTGAGTCTCAAAAGCTGCTGTGCGGGAACACCAAGTGAGGGATCAGGGCACAAACCCTACCAAAAGCCCCCATAAATCTTTATATACACAAACAAACATGTTTAATCCAGTGCGGTGGTCTGACTGAGCCCACTCTATCAAACTAGCAGATCTTCTTAGTGTTAGCAGTTAGCCTTTCTCTGTGACATTTCTGTTGTTGTCCTTATATTACTCGCTCTCTGTATCCCTCTTCCCATTCTGTCCTGTTTAATTGGAAGAGGAACATAAGCAATCAGTGTTATTGTGTTAGTTGGGATGTAATTGTAATAATGAAGAAAGCAGACACAGTCAGACACTAGTGTATCTTTGCTTTCTATTCAACCGTGGGTTCACTCCAATGTACCGCAAGAGTCAGAGCTTGTGTGTGTGTGTCTGTGTGTGTGTCTGTGTCTGTGTTGAATCGTGTATTGTGTGATCACTTCCTGTCATTACTGCAATGTTGTTAAGCACACTGGTTTTATGTTTTTTTTTAATAATATGTCTCCTTTCGTAGGAAGATGTTGACCAAAGACAAGACAAATACAGATGAGAAGGGCGAGGTTAAGGATATGGGCGAGGTCATCCCTCTACGCCCAGAGACGCATTGGAAATTTTTTGCAAGCTGAAGGAGGCTTATAAAGGTGCGGGAGGTATCTGGAGTTATTTACTGTGCATTTCTTTTTATGATTCTTAAGGCCATCAATATACTCTAAGCATGTACACAAACTCAAATGCAAAACAGAAAAAGTTCACATGTATCCATAAAGTGTGACTGAGGCCTTTGTTATCTCTAATTTCACAATTACCCACAACTCTAAAAACAGATCTTCCATCATTTTTAATCTTTCTTTAGCAATCTCCACAGGTCTGATTCTTTCTCACTCTCCCATCCACAGGCATTCACAGATTCCCCACCCCCACCCGGGCGACGGATAAAGATGACATGGTGTCAGGGACCACCAACAGCACTGTGATCATACATATGACTCCCTGCATTGAGGGAGAGAAGATCCTGTCTGCGGAGGTTAGCCAAGCAGAGAGAACTGAAGTGGGCATGGAGAAGCCAAGCAAAATTGAAGGGAATTGAGACAAAGGAAGACAGCAAGTAGTAGAGACATAGTAGCAATCCTAAGGACCATTCATGCAACCCTCATCATGTTCTACCCGTAAATCTTTTTCTACACATTTTAGAGCCTCAGATATTTAAGGCACCATTTGGGGTTCCTCATTTTGCAACTTTTGAGAACATTTAGGCATCCTTTAAAACAGAATATGCAAATTTCCCTGAGAACACACTTGGGTATTTGAGGCAAAAATGGTTCCTAGCAGTTTTTTAAAAGGTATTCACCAGTATGTCATTTGAGAAACAGTGGCATTGCTTTTTAATATTTAAAGGTGAGGTGAATTTCTGGGCCACTCAATTTTCTAAAAATTTCCCCCTTCTGCCATTGGTTAGACATTCAGTCCCATCCCAATCTCACACCATTGGTTAAACCACTGTTGCTATGTTTGGATGCTCCAACAAACAGATCAACATAGAAAGCTGCACAGAGCAAGTGTTTACACAAGGGCAATCTACCCACAAATGATATAGTTATAGCCCATAAATGGTATAGTTGTTTCTGCATATTAGAATGGGTTTGTAACGTTGAAATTAACATTGTTTCACAATGTAGGTCCATTTAAGGCCAGAGTTTGAAAGATTTTTAGGACTGAGGAACTAATAGGGTCAGTAGAATTTCTTGTGTAATGGAAAGTAACTTTCATTGTTTTCCACAACACAGGCTACACTTACTCCAAGATCGCTGACTCACTGTCCTGTTTTTGCCTTAGTGGAATCCCTCTACACGCACAGTTTTGTAACATACAAGCACTTACTTTGCAATATACAGTTGCATACACTGTGCATGTGCAGATATTTAAGTCATTAGTTTTATATTTACATTAAACACAAAATTATTCTTGAAGCTGTGGTGTTATATATAATGTTGTCTATTTTGCCCCGTAAACAGAAGGTTGATGCTTTGTTAAAAACACAAATTATTTTTCTATTTCTTTTCTTTGTATTTCTAGGAAGCTGCACAAATAACTTATGGTCTCTCTAATGCAGGATGCATTACATAGTGAATTGGTGTGGGTGTTTTTGTGGATACAAACATGCACTGTGAAGGACCCTTTCCTCACATGGTTTATCTGATCCCCTGCTGATATGTCCAGTGCTTTGATACACTGAGTGTACTAATCAATTAGATTTTTTCCTGTTTCCAGGTCAGTCCATGCTGAGCTACCAGTTTGAATGGATCTTAAAAATCTATAAATGGAAAGTTACGACACTTAAGCTTGTGTGAGTGGAAATACACAACAATGCCCTTATCATTCAGGTCTCAGACTGCCCTCATTTCTTTAGTAGAGGTTAAAAAAAGGACTAGACAGGAATTCAATTGTATGTTGTTTGTAAAAAATGTGTGGAGGTATGGAGGGACAACAGGGAATGTGAAAGGAAATGCCCCACTAGGTTCCCTTTGCTATAGTCCACTCTTTGGTTCCAAATGAGGGGCCCACTGTGGAATATGTTGCAAAAAACCCTAGAAATTATTTTGCATTTGTATCCGAAAAAGATGTAGACTCAGACATACACACTGAGGAAGAAGACAGGAAGAATGAGGAGGTTTTCATTGTTCCTCTCTTGCTCCACAAGACCAGAAGCAGGAAATATGAATAGGCGGTAATCAAGGAGACAATACTGAGTTTGCTAAGTGACTGCTGAGTGTAGTCTACACCTTAATGCAGCTTGCAGGGGCTGCTAAAATGTTTAGGCTTGTGTGTCCTGTCTGTGAATTTAAAGCATACGTGAACGCTAGATAAAAACTTGATTGTAACTAAATCATAAATATAAGTCAAATTGTTTATTGAGTGAAAACTACATCACAAATATCAGTATTTTTGGAATGCTGTTCATCTTACCTTTCAAACTTAAATGATTAATGAAGGTTTTCCCTAATGTGATGAGTTATATGTGTTCTTATGTAAGATTTCTCTGTGAACATGTCTAATCCCAGAGACTTTGTGACTCAAATTCTTCCACAGTTATTGGGTGTAAAATTGTCATACTAATTTTAGAAAAATCATAAATGTTAATTTAATATTTGTTAATGTTAAGTGTAATTTTTAAATGCACTTTTAAGTGGCATAGGCTTACATTTGATTTGTTTAGTAACCTTAAAATAGTTCTACATATAATTTTTTTCTTCATTTTACATCATAGCCTTTTTGTATTTTTTAATCTCTCAAACGTAAAATATTTTCACGCTTAACTAAAACAAAGCCGCAGACTTCTGAACCCAACTGTAAATCTGTGTAATCTCCATTAGACTTTATAAGAAATGCACCAATATTATCATGAGCATTTTACAATTGAACACATTTTTCTAAATAAATACAATTCTAAACAAACTTATTGTTAACTTATTGTGACAGTCCTTGTGTGTTACACAAATGTCTTTCTAACTTGAGAATGGCTGAAATGTGGCCCGTAGTCACTAATGGGATGGGAAACGCATTTTTTCTATAAGCAGAATGCCTGCGTCACTGCAGTCAGCTGTGTGTGTGCGCGCGCGTCACTTGCTGCGTGTTTCTCAGGCGGGTTTTTCTTTGCTTCGTGAGACTTTACTAGTTGTTCAGCTGTGTAAACTGCGAGATAAAACACGGTTTTTACAAGCTATTCTTAAAAGCGCACAAAAGAGTGACACAAAACTTATAAGGAAAGTGGTTAAGAAGGAAACGGCGTGCGGAGGAAGAAGTTTGGCGTGCTGGACCAAACGTAAGCACATTCTTTCACTTATTTATCGCACATGCGTTCATAATGTTGCCGTTCACATATATGAACGATAATTAAAACCGATACAGTGTCCTGTAACTTCAAATGTTTAATATAAATCTAAGTGAAACTGCCAAGGCTGTTTAAGGTTAGCCAATTTAGCCATAATTCGCCTGTCATGTCAGTAAACAGTCTCGTAAAGTTAAAAATTATTAATGTTAAAAGTAATATGACATTTTATTACACTAGAGCGCGATTTGTATTACTTTGAATAGTTTGTTGTTTACACAAACACAAATTGTGTTTTCTCCTGAGAGCGGCGGCATTTTTTCCATAAAGACAGATCTTGAGTTGGAAAGACGTCAGCTGACTTCTATGAAATCTAAACAGTTATTTTGTTAACTGTTAAGGCGTGCTGGACTGGTAAAATCAGACTTTGGGTGTATCACAATCCGGGTGTGCCCGCCACTAAATCCAGCGGATGTTCTATGAATATATCCCTATCAGTCATGTCAGTGATGGTTTGGACTGAAGTCGAGTTAGTTTAGACTGGCTCCTACAAGGTCATGGCTTTTCAAGTACTTTTTAACTTCATTGGTTAAATAGTGACTCACGCTGTAGCGCATGGTTGAAAACCACTAAGCCGTTTGCTTGTCGGATACATTTTAACAAAAGCGTGTTTTTAAACGCAAAAGCGTCCTGAACAACCGCCCACAAAACTAGAAGCGCGCGACTTCGATTTTGATGCATTGCAGCCAGGTTCAATGTTTTTGTTTTTGTCGCGTTTGTTGTTGATAGGGTGTTATACAAAACCTCTGAAGCTGAATGAACAGACATGTTGGGCCGCCTCGTCCGGTTCGTATGCCCCGAAGTACATTCCTCACTAAAGAGTCAGTTATTGACTGTGACATTGACGCTTTTCCTGTGCGTTTACTAAACCATATATTGGAGACAAATTTGTACCGAAGTCCGCAAAAACTGACAAATCTGAACAAACCTTTTGGGGACGTCCCCATATGTATAAACACTATAGCATATACTTTGTATAAACGTTACATTAAAAATGAACGTTGTTTTCTAAAAATGCAAAAAGAATTAACATAATTTTCTGTTAGGTTAGAGTGCGGATAAGAGTGGGTAATATTGTTTGTAACTAGTTGTGTATAAAAACAATAGAAATCTATTGTTTTTGTAAATCTCGCCGTTAAGATAAGTAAACGTGTGTGTGTGCTGAGAATACACTTGTTTACACTTGCTGTACGTTTGCCTTGAAGGTGTTTGGATATCTGTTCCGTCTTTCTAGGGCAAATGTAGATGACCTGGTGTCGTTCATTTGGCGAAAATTATAAATTTGGAAACACAAACATCAATATTGTGGGTTAAAATAATGAAAAGGGAAAATAAAAATATGCAAAGTAGTCTCGATATTTCTATATGAAACGATACCAATACTAATTTCCCGAAGTATCGATACAGTAATTGCACTCTAGCTGTGTCGCTTTCACTCTCTCCTTTCTCTCCAACAGCGAGTGACACACAGCACACGTGACCGCAGCGCTGTCTCTCATTCGCTGCGGTTAAATAGCGTTAGTGAGTAAGATGCGAGTGCGGGGACGCGATCGGTTTTGGTTGAAAAAGAACACAGCAGAAGTACTGTCTGCAAGTATTTTAGATTTGAGGCAAGTGAACACGGAAAGACAAAAGACACAAGCAAGCCAATATGCAAGCGTTGTTACAAAGCAGTGCTAACAAATCATGCTAACAGCACTAATTTAGCAAAGCACCTGAAAGACAGACACCTGGACCTGTATAAAGAGTTTTGAGAGGGTGGTAACTGCTCTCATTTTAACATTACTGAAATATTAACCAAGATGGCCCAGTATTGTTGCTAATATGAGTGTTCTTATGTCGTTCCGGTGAGGTTTGTTTTCACACGTGATGCATCTTCGCGCATCCCTGTTTACTATAGCGCATTATTTATGTGCGTTGATCAATGAATATATGTGAATCCAAAATTAAATCTGATTCTGTACATGATATAATATTAATGTATTAACCAGCATTAGTGAACAATGAGCAATACATTTGTTACAGTATTTATTAAACTTATTAATAAGAAATGTTGCATAATAGCTATTGTTATATAATTTGTATTAGTAATTGATTTTATTAAAACACTACTTAAAACGCACCTAAATTGCAGTTTCACATTTTTGTATATAATATGACAGTCATATATAATATGTAAAATTCCTTAAATGTATTTCTATAATTTGATGTTGACTAATGATATGCAATTAGTTCAGTTTTGTAAACAACCAGACTCCCGAGGAAAAGGATTCCATGCAGCCTGAGACACCCAGTCACACCCCTTGACTTCATACTGGCTTCTTCACGAGCACTGTTACATAATTGTCTTGATTTAAATCAGACTCTGTACTCTGTCCAAAAACGGCTAAACCAGCAGATGGCGCTGTTTTCCACTATTATATTTCTTGCCTTCTGTTTTGTTGTGCATTGTTTTTAGAATGACTTGCTATTTGCTTTTGTTATAGATATGGGTGTGACTTTCTCTAAATGAATAGAATAAAAGCGATCAGATTTGATAGTTCTTTAGCTTAATGTATAATTACGTAATCTAGTTGTAATCACTTATCAAGGGTGTTCTTATTGCAGGCCACCCATTGAGCAAGACATTTTACTATTAACAGAATTAAATACTTGTGCGGTTGGTTAAGAAACTTTATTTTCTTCTTATGTTGCTACCATCTGGCAGTATCCAGACAGAAGTAAATTTTGTTAACTGCTTCTGTAAAGGGAGCATGTGTAAAACAGATGTCAGACAGCCAAAACATGTCTCGCCACATGCATGTACGTATATGCCTCTGTGCCTCAGTGGAGACTCTGAGTCACCTATGAAGTCACTGCTGTTAGTCTTAGGATGGGCAAAACCTGTGTTTTGGCTTTTTTTAGCTTTTAATATAGTTCATATAGTAATATATCCCAGCGTTCTCTTCTGACCTGATTTCCAGACCTGTGTTCTGGAAAAGAAGCCAGGAGTTCCTGGAAAAATATATACATACATGATTTTTCTTTAACAAAAGATAAAGAAAGCGTAAGGTTGAGGTACTGCATCATGTGTAAGTGGAAATGATCCCTATAATTTTGTGGTTTCCCACCCTTTTTGTTACTCTGTAATTTCTTCCGAAATAGTGCACAGTAACCCATTGTGTAACAACCGATCTACAGTAGATTCATTGCTCGGTAGAGACTTACAGAGAGGTTGTATGTTTTTTGCCTTTCCTGACTCACTTTTAACACTTTTTTTCAAACTTTTTTTGCATTAATCGTTGTGGCAGATGTCAGCTTTTTCTAATCCTTCTGTTTACTTTGCTAAAATGAAGAGCTGCATATTTCTAACATAAGCTGCTTAACTAAGGTGGTCGCATTTTGGTTTATAGCTGCTTAACCATAGACCAGTTGCCTACCTAAGCATCTGTATGTCACCTATTAACGTTCATCCATTGAGCAAGTTATGAGATTTGACAAAGTAATGTTTATATATTTGTATATTAGATGTGGTCCTTGTATTTCAGTGGCTCCTAAAGTGTTTGGAACCATATCTGAACTTTTTGTATTGTAATGTTATTGTATTAGTTATTGTATTAGATAACTACACCTGTTATTATTTTGCTAAGACACCTTTGTGAACTTGAGGGGGATTTATTTTATCCTCAAAAATGACCAAGACTGGTTGGCTGAAAGTAACTGCAAAGATGGCTAAATAAACCAAAGTTAGTTCTAAGAAAAGCTGTAGCATTATTTGTTTGCAAATGATGTGTACTGTAGTAAAATACATTTTGTAAGAAAAACTTAAAATGTCCAAATATGTTTGAGGCCTTGTAAATCCAGGAGAGTTTGCCTATAGTTATACAGTAATCTTTTGGTCTCTGTATTAGTTACCTTGTGTATTGTACCTTGGCCAAATAATGCAGTAAAGGCTTATCAGGGTACTGCGGTCACAGTCTTACCCTGATATTGACCTTATTCTGTTTGTTTTGTTACGTTTGTACGTCAGTATTTACGTGAAAAGTAAGTCTACATGATGAGTCAGAGTCCTTGTGTTCACTCACCCATTGTATTGTTTAATACATCCATGGCCTGTACAATTTAACATTTGTAAACTGTTTTTTACATGGTTCTTCTAAGGCATGGTTGTACAGAAATACAGTTTTGTATGTGATGTGATTTAAAACGGTCTGTCTACAGTAGACGCTAACTATCATTAACTATCATAAACTGTAATACAAATGTTATACAAATAGCATCACTTATAATGTATGGTTGTATAGTTTGTCTTTATATTTGCTGCTAAGGTAAGTATATGAATGCTGATGATCAAAAATGACATTATTAGGTAATTTTTTGTACTATTTGGTTTTGCAATAGCAGCGTTTATGCATGTTTATTTGTTTTACTGAGCTGGTCATAGTGCATTATGGGATTGCTTCTCTGTGATGGAGACATGCAGTGTTACCTTGGAATTTGTCCAGAAAAAGATCTTAGAAAGGAACATAATCATGCTGGCTCATTTTTGGAATAGTCTTCGAACATAAAGCAACTTTACCATGCCTTTAAAATGCTGCCTACATGTTGGAAGACAGACGTTTTTATATATCTGTATTTGTTTATATGGCTTTACTCTGGTATCTGCCTTATTGTGTTGTTTTGTATAATATGTTTATACCCTATATACCCAATCCATTCTCATCCAAACTTAACAACCGTGGATCCTAAAAAATACACTTTCACATGATTTTGCATTGTGAGTTCTGGGTTGAAATTCTTATTTTTACATAGGAAGTTTTAGTCTCTTGGTAGACTGTATACCTGTAAATCAAATAAGTTGATTGTGAATATATTCTTGCATAATAACTGTTAGAGTTGTTTGTTTTGTTTTGCCGAGGCACTGATGCCATTCTGCACCAGACACACTTAGTAGTATTTGCATAATTACATTAAGTGGTTTGTAAAAAGGTTGTCTTTTGCTTGTATTTCAGGTGAGTATTGTGCCTTGTCATTTTGAAAAGACGGTTTTCCATCTTTTTATGTCAGCCTGTTTTTTATTTAGACACAAGTGGTGCCAAGTTGTATTGTTTTACAGTTTCCACTGTATCTGTACAGTATATTACAGCCCTGACCTTTTACAACCCCTTATCAGATTTCCAGATGACTTTCACTTATTGCTTGAAAATATTTTGTTAATTCATAAATTACATACAAAAATGTTTAAGTTAGGTAATAACTGCAATGTGTGGTTACAGTACCTTTTTATACACAATTGAAATAGATTTTCTGTTAAACTGGTTAATTCGGTTAGAACAAAACAGGTCTTTGTGGGGCTTGTTGTTTGTCTATATGGGCTGAATTATGTGCCCCATTCTCTGTGTGACAGGCTTCTAAAATGGCTAATGAACCAGAACATGCACTTTTGTTTTAAAACCGTGACTGCCGTGACTGCCTATTTGTGACTGAGTTCCAGCACAGGGATGCAGTAATCTGTTATGACCACAAATCTTAATTCACCCCCATGATTGACCCTGTCATTTCCCACTGTGAACACACAGTATCCCACACAGTATGATGAATTGTTTTGAAAGACGCCACGCAACAAGGTCATCTCACTATGGCAACAGCCAATCACAGTTGAGTTTGTTTAACCTCAACGCTGCATTTAAAATTGTTGTTTTTAAGTTGATTTTCATTTCTTTGCATAGATGCAAACACGTTTGTTACATCATCAGCTAAGAGGCGGTTGGGCTTAAATCGGTACTACAGTGACAGATGGGCAACATGAGATCAGGGACGGCAAGCTGAGTGAAGAGGCTCTCTCTGTGGAGGTGTGGGTCTCAGGAGCAGCAAGGCTGTAAACACGTGGAGTTTGCCCAGTGTTGAACTTTACAAACGAGGATAACAACTGGACCATGGATGGGCATTGTGAAAGAGGGAGTGGCCTGACCTGTGAACGTTTTACCCTGCCATCAAACGACTGTAAAACAACAAAACAATTTGTGACGCAGGAAGGGACAAAGATTTTTTTACTATCCGATGGCTTTGTTTGGAGTTTCATGATTGCTCACTCGATTGTTCAGATTTCTCTGGAATGTTTTATGGATTATGGACTTTCTTTAGTTGATTTCTCATGAAACACAGGTCAATAAAGTTCTCCAAAGAAGAGGCATAGAGATTGTTAGAGGGAGGACCCATTGTTTCCTAAGTAACAAAAGATATGGTCTGTTATTCCACAAGTGTGTATGTGTGTGTTTGCGTTGGTGTTCATGAGTTGGTTATCAAGGTGTGTCTTTATAGTTGTGTGTCTTGGTAGATTGTAATAGCTTTTGTTGGGTATAAAAGCAGGTGACCATGCGTCCTCCCTCCCTTGTCCTCTCTTAAGTGAGAAGAGCCATCTCATTTGCTGTTTAGATCACAAACAGATTATCAGTCTAATAAGCATTAGAGGAACGTTGCTTCTGTGTCTGAAAAACATGCATGGAGAAATTGAAATTGGAAGAAATTGGAGGGCCTGAATTTGAACTTTATTCCAAGCAGTTTACATGTACCATTGTTTGTTTGGATTTGTCCTTTTTCTGGAGTGGACAGAAAAACTCAACAGTCCATGGGCACAGTGCCGTAGAACGCGCAAGCGCTATAGCTCATATTGCAACTGTAACTTCAACCGGATGATAGTGTTCTGCGCTTGCACCCATCCTGAAATGGGAGTATCCAGAATGACTTGGAAAGGAAACTCCATCTCTGTTTGTGACTGAGCTTGTTGGTAGACTCGTTCTTTGTGACCAAATTTAGTAAGCACCACCATGTATGTGCTGTGCACCTTGGTGTTGCTGTCTCTCCACAACCTGTTCAAGAGACCTAAGGTTCTGGAAACCCCACAACTTAAAGCTGTTGAGGATTTCAAGAAGCCCAAATCAGATGCAGTTAAACATGGAAGGAGATCCAAGCACCCCTGGTCTGGAATTTCTGGAACTCTGGAGACATCCAAAGTCCCCAAGCAGTGTGGCTTTGAAAGCTGTCTGGATGAAAAGCCTAGGAAACCAAGTAAAAGTAGATCGGCACACCTGGAGAACGTGCATGACAGCAGGAATACAGCACAGGTGAGGTTGAGAATAAGGGTGGGTGGTGATGATGGATATCTGGAGTACACATTGTTGGACATGGCAAGCAACGGTGTATTTCACTAACTAATGAAGTTTAACATTTTTGGTCTTTTTGATGTGATTGAGATCGTAAAGATGTCTAACTGTTGCCACTCTTGGTCTGGGGCCAGACCCTTAATTTAATCAGATTTTTCATTTACATTTACATTTACATTTAGTCATTTAGCTGACGCTTTTATCCAAAGCGACTTACAAATGAGGAAAGGAAGCAACTTCGATTACAATAAGAGACA